>BQNB010055500.1:15227-37722 GCA_026074375.1 Tanacetum coccineum
TAAACTCCTCGAAGATGTACGAAATATTAATGAGGAGTTATCAGAATATATTAATTGACCAAGTTGGAATCGTCCTACTTTCTACGACGATGACGATGATGAGTATACTATTATATATAGAAAGCCTAAAGCAATCACACCCGACTTACCGACCGTGGAGCCCGATAACTCTCTAAGTATGGGGGACGAGCATCTTAGCACTATTCCGGAAACGGAATCGGACGAAGTAATAAAGTCTAGTGTTGAGATCCTTGTCCCAATCCCAAGTGAGTTCGAGGGTATTTCCGAAGATACGTGTGATGTGCCCGTTTGTGAAGATCCTTCCACTTTTGATGCTTTGAACGATCATTCTGAGATTTTATCCGATTCCAATGATGATGGTACTTCGAGTGATGACGATGATTTTGAGGACATTGACTACGTTAGCTTAGAGGAGGTGAATAATGTTGATCAAGAAGAGAAAGAGTTTGACTTAGAAGATATTCTTTAAATCTAAGATAAGAAATTATTAAACATCAGTCGTCTTATTACTAATATCGAATCTTTGAAAGATAACCCTACTCCTGATCGTGTGCTCAAGTCTCCTTCTTCATTTCCTATTCCTGTCACGGATAGTGATTCGTTTTTAAGAAGTCCGATACTTCTCTCTCTTATTCGGATAATTCTTTACCCGAATTCGAGCCTTTTAGCGATGATACAGAAGAGACGAGAAGTGGCAGTACCACTACTCATGCTAATAACTCTCTTCCCGAGTATGAATTGTTTCTTTTCTAGGTTGAGCCCGATCAGGGTGAGTTGACCAACGTTGTTATTGAAGAAGTTGATACATTTGTTGTTCCGGAAGACTCGATACCACCGGGTATTGAGACTAATTTTGACCCAGGAGGAGGTGAGATTGATTTTTCTCAAAATGATGAAGATGAAGATTCCTTCACATTTATCATTCGGACTTTTCTCCCGTTTCTCACCTACCCTGTAGACTCTCCTTTACTTCTCTCCACTGGGAATGAAGACAACATTTTTGACCCTGGTATCTTCACTTAGAGCCGGTGGCATCTCATCGGGATGGAACTTTCATGTGCTTTAATGTTTATCCAATCATTAATGAAAGCTCGATTGAGATTTTCTCTTCCATTTGCTCCCCCATGGACAACTTAATTCGGGGTCGAGTCAAGCTCGTGACTCGGTTAACA
Organism: Tanacetum coccineum; assembly: GCA_026074375.1. Classification (NCBI taxonomy): domain Eukaryota; kingdom Viridiplantae; phylum Streptophyta; class Magnoliopsida; order Asterales; family Asteraceae; genus Tanacetum; species Tanacetum coccineum. The sequence continues at coordinate 16,421 of BQNB010055500.1, forward strand.
AAAACAAGCGTTTCTATCTTCTTATCTATTATCTAACAATTAATGTGTAGAGGCTTGCCTTTTCCTTTCTCATGGTTTGTGTTTTGTGATTTTATGTCCAGGATACCCGGATTTTGAAGGCTCTTGTGCTTATGGTTTTGTCCATTCGAGCTTCATATCCCCAACTTCATTTAGGGAATCCAATATCCTAATCTTATCGATTATCGTTTATCTTTAGCATAATAAATAAACGGCTTTAGATTTGCGTAGAGAACTCTTAATACTTGAATTATGCCTTGAAATTAGTATGGGGGTATAAATCTCACATTGAGGACAATGTGTAGTTTTAGTATGGGGGGGGGGATCTATCAATTTGATTATACCTGCAACCGTTGTTCTCACGTAACCCGTTTTTCTACCAAAAATATGTGATTTATGTGAAAAATAGCAAAAAATTTAAATTTTTGTGCATAAAAAAAGTGAAAAATGTTGGAATAAAGTGGTGAAATAAGTGTTATAAAGGTGAGAACGAGAAATTAATTTTGATCCGACCGGTTTTATACCTTAGCTTTTTCCTTAACATATTTAAATCGAGTTTGTTGCTAGTCTTATGTAGGCTTATCCATTATGCCGAATTCGATTTATTAGAATAAAGATTGTTGCCAGTCTATGTGACTTGTTAAAGTGCCGATCTTAATTCACTAGGCTAAGCATTCGTGAGTCTCTTTCTTAGAGATTTTAAATTGCGAAGAACTAGAGATGATAGAGTCGATTATAAGTCATGATATTAAACATGGAGTAGTGGGAACTCTTTCAAGCTTATAAGTATTAATTATGGCTTTTTCTCCCATTAGCTTGTCTCACTTGTATGCATAAATGTTTAATAAATAAGGTTGTCCGGTTTAATTTAATTTTTGGTAACTTCCCTTTGATTTGGAAGTCGATGATTCCTTTGTGATTAAGTTGAGGTACACATGATGAATACTTAATTTGGCATAATATATGTATCACAATTAATAAATTTTTGCTTATGCTTAAAGAAGACCTTAGGGTATATGGATAAGCTAGGAAATTTAATAAGTGAATTATAGTCTTTATTCTTCCTTAAAGAGCCTTAGGGTTATGGATTGGATATTGTGTTCTAAATTTTTTGCGTTAGTCGTTCCTTAAAGAGCCTTAGGGTATATGAAGGATTGAAGTTGTCTTGGTCTTGTACCTTTAAGTGCTTTAGTGGTTTAAAAATTTTTTATGGTGCAAATAAGATTGTCCCATTTTTGTCTTAAAGAGCCTTAGGTATATGACATGAATGGTGCTCTTGCTTAAGTAACTAATAAAAAGCAATTTTTGGTTCGCTCGATGGGGACTTTAATCTTGCATGACCATTTGATCCCTTTGAAAGGGCTAGGAGCTAATTAATGCGTTTTTTTAACCGTTACGCTTTATTTTGGAATTAATAGTATCGAAATAAAGTTTATTAAAGGAGCCTACGGGTATATGATTAGAACATAATTCCTTAAGATACAAAAGTAGGATTTGTGGGAGAAAAGTAGGTACACAATTTAGTATTTATGATGTAGTGGTAGTCTATTATTTTGTATTTGACAATGTTCTTGTTTTAAAGCTTAGTGTGGGAAAAAGTTGAAAGTTGGGGAAGATGATTGATTGTTGTTTTTTTTTTTTGATTTTGATTTTTGATTTTTTTGTGATTTGTTGATTTTTGTTTGTATTTTATTTATGTTTTTGTGTTGATTTTTTATTGTGTTAGGTGTTGTTCTTTGTTTTGATTGATTTTGATGTTGTTTGTTGTGATGTGATTTTTTTTGATGTTGTTTTGATTTGATTGATTTTTTGTTATTCTTTTTTTTGTTGTGTTGATGTTTGTTTTTTGATGTTGATTTTTTTGTTTTTTGTGATGATTTTTGTTTTTGTTTGTTTGTTGTGTTATTTGTTTTTTTGATGTTTTGATTGTGAATGGTGATTTTGTGTGAAATTTTTTTATGTTTTTTTGTTTTTTGTTTTTTGTTATGTTTTTTATTTTTTTTTTATTGTTTTTGTTGAATGATTGATTTTTATTTTTTTTTTTGATTTTGTTAAGATTATTGTGTTTGTTGATATGTTTTGATTATTTGTTTTTTTTTTTGTTTTTTGTTTTGTTGTATTTTTATTATGATGTTTATGTTTGTTGTTTTGTCTTTGTTGTTTTTGTGTTGTTTTTGATGTTTATAATGAATTTTTTGATATTGTTTTTAATTTTTGTTTGTTTTATTGTGATGATTATTGATTTGTATTTATGTTTGATAATTTATTTTGAAATATTGGTTTGTTGTTTAGGGATGGTTTTTGTTGTTTTTTTAATTTTGTATTTTTGTTTTTTTTGTGTTGTGTTTTGCTTTGTTGTTTATGATTGGTTTTTTTTTGTTTTTTATTTTTTTGATGATTATTCTTGTTGTTGCTTTTTTGTTTTTTTTGGTGTGATTGTGTTGATTGTGATGATTGATTTGAAGGTGTGATTTTTGTTGTATTTTTGTTTTGTTGTGTTGATTGTGATTTTTTGATATTTTTGTTTATTGATTTTTATATATTGTGATTTTTGTTCTTTTTTTGATTCTTTTTTTGTTTTTGATTTTTTTTTTTGTTTTTGTTTTGATGTGTCGTTTTATATTTATTGTTTTTTTTGTTTTGTTGTTTGATTTGGATGATTGATTGTGTGTTTTTTTTTGTTTTTGATATTTGTTATGTTTTTATTTGATTGATTTCGTGTGTGTTTGATTATGATTGTTATGATGTATATGATTTTGACTGTTTTATTGTTGTGGTTTGTTTATGTTTTGTATGTTTTTGTTGTATTTGTGTTTGATGATTTGTGGAATTTGAATTCTTTGTGATTGTATGTTATTTTGTTGTTTTTTTTTTTATGGTTTGTAATGTTTATTTTGATGTGATTTTGTATTTATTGTTTTTTGTTTTTTGTTTTGTGATGATTTGTTTTTTGATTTTGTATGATTTTTGTTTTATTTTTTTATTGACTTTGTGATTTTGTTTTTAATTTTGTTGTTTTTTGTTTGTATTGATGTTATTTTTTTGTGTTGTTTTCTTTTTATCTTTTTGGTGATTTTTGATTTGTTTAATTTTGATTTTTTGAATTGATTTTTGTTGTGTTTTATTTGAATTTTTTTTTTTGTTTTTTGTTGTGATTTGTATTTGTTTTTGTTTGATTGTTTGTGGTGTTTTTTTGATGTGTTTTTTTGTGTATCTTTTATTTTTTGTTTCCTGTTTGTTGTTGTGTGATTTATTTTTTGGTGTGAAATGATTTTTATGTATTTATGATGGTTTGTTTGATGATGATGTGTTGGAATTATTTTGTTTGAATGTGATTGAAGTTATTGAATGTATGTTTGTTTGTATTTCGTTGTTTTTTTTTTGTTTGATTTTTGTGTGTTTATTTGTGTTTTTTTTGTGAATATTTTTTCTGATTGATGTTTTTTTTTTTTTTTATTTTTGTTTTTTTGTTTTTTGATGATTTTTTGATTTGTGGTGTATTTGTGATATGGTGATGTGATGTGTTGATTTTTTGATTTTGTTATGTTGAAATTTTTTGTTTGTTTTTTTTTGTTTGTTTTGATATTTATGATTTTTGTTTTTATTTGATTTTTTTTTTTTGAATTGTGGTGTTTTTTTTTTTTTTTTTGTGATTGTTTTTTTTTTTGTGTTGTTGATGGATTTTGTTGTTTTTTGTTTTTTTTTGATTGTTTTTTTTTGTTTTTTGATTTTATGTTGTTTAGATTTTGTTGAATATTTTATTGTTTGAATTGATTTGTTTTTTATATTTTTTTTTTGTTTTTGATTGATGTTGGTTTTTGATTTTTGTTTCTGTTTTGTTCGATTGATTTGATTTGTTTAGATGTTTGTGTTGTTTTTGTTGATTTTTTTGATGTTATTTGTTTGTCGATTTTATTTATTGTTTTTTTTTTTGTTTTTTGATGTTTTTGATTTGTTTGTGATTTCTTGATTTTTATTTGATTATTTTTTGATTGATTGTTGATGATTTTATTTTTTATTTGTTGTTGTTTTGTGATTGATTGTGTTTATGGTTGTGAATTTTGTGTAATTTTTTTTTTTTATGATCTTTTTTTTTTAGATTGTTTTTCGTTGTGGTTTTGTTGTGATTTTTTATGAATATGTTTTGATTTGTTTTGTTTGTTTTGATGTATTTGTTTTAGTTTGTCGTTATTGTGACTTTTTTTGTGATTTTTATTTCTTTTGTATTATGTTGTAGACTGATGTGAATGATTTTTATTTTGTGTGTTGAATTTTATTGTGGTTTTGTTGTTTGTTTGATGATTTTGTTTTTTATTGGTTTTTGGATTGTTTTTTTGATTGTTTGTTTTAATGTGATTTTTTTTCTGTATTTTTTGCTTTGATTTTATTATTTTGATGTGTTGTTTGATTTTGTTTTTTGTGTTTTTTATGTTTTTTTTTGTTATTTTTGAATTTTGTTTTTTACGATTTTTTTGTTTTAATGTTGTTGTGTTTTGTTTTGTATTTTTTTGATTTTTTTGATTGGTGATGATTTGTTTAAATGTGTGAATTTTTTATGATTTTTGTGTTATTTGTTTTTTTTTTTGATTGATTTTATTTTTTATGATTTTGATATTTTTTTGATGTTGTTGTTTTTTTTTATTGATTGTGTGTGATTGATGATTGTGATTGTTAATGAATTATTTTTTTATGTTTTTTTTTGATGTTTTGATTATTATGATTTTGTTTGATTTTTTTTATTTGATGTTAATAGTTTTATTTTGTATTTTTTTATTTTGGTGTGTTAGTTTTTTTTTATGTTTTTGTTCGATGTGTTCTGATTTTTTTGTTGATTGTTATAATAAATAATATTTTGTTTAATAAATATTTAATAATTATTTTATTATTATATATTTTATAAAAAATATAAAAACAACATTAAACAAAAAAATAATAAAAATTAATATTAAAATACAATATCTAAATCAATAATATAAAAATAATCAATAACAAAAATAAAAAAAAATACCAATATTTAAAAAATATATTCAATACAAAAAAAAAACAAAAAAAATAAAAAAAATAATTTAAATTATCATATTATAAATATAAAAAAAAAAAATAAAAAAATTATCATATAAATAATATAATAATAAAAAATATATCAAACAATATAAACACAAATATTCAAAAAAAAAAATAATCAATCATTACATAAAAAAAAATAAATAAAAATAATAATAAAAAAAATAATAAATCAAAAAAAAATAAAATCATCATACAATATAAATACATAATAAAAAAATCCATACAAAAAAATAATATACAATCAAATATAAAAAAAACACAAAAAAAAATAAAATATATCAAAAAAAAAATCATAATATATAAAAACATAAAATAACATCCATCAAAATAATAAAAAAATAAAAAAAAACCTCATTATAAAAATATTAAACAAAATCAATTATAAAATCCAAAAATAAAAAATATTAATAAAAATAGCAATTTACACATTAATTTTCGATTTATTTATCTATTTTGATGTTAATTGATTTAATTTTAAATTAATTTTTATATTATTATATAATAAAAAATACAAAATAATAAAAATAAATCAAAAAAATAATATCAATAATACAATCAAAAAATACACATAAAAAAAAATCAAATAAAAATAATAAAATCGAAAAATAATATTCAAACAATAAATAAATTCATAAAAACATAAAAATCATACATTATATAATAAAATAAATCATAAAATTAAATATCTAAAATAATAAATTCAAAAAAAAATACAATATATACATAATAAATCAAATTATATTAAAATAAAAACCTGCCCCTCCTTCCCTGCACCCCTAAATATCATATTAATATCAAATCAATATCAATTACAAAAAAAAAAAAATCATAAAAACATACATAAAAATATAAAAAAAATAAAATAATCATCACAATCCATATATAATAATCATCCAAATATACAAATAAAAATAATAAAAAAAAAATAAAAATAAAAAAATAAATCAAACTCAAAAAATACATTAATCAATAAATCCTAGTTCCCAACATGTGTCAAACCAAAATATAAGAAATCATATATTACAAAAAATATACTAAATATGTAGTCTCATATAAATGTAAAATAAAACAATCAATCAAATCCATCTACTGAATTGTTAGTAACATATAAAAAATACTAATTATTGATGTGTCAATCTGTATGCCCTCATACGTGTGTAGATAAAGAGTGATCTAGATGTATAATCATATATGTATGTTAACTAAATATTGTTAGATCCACATAATGCTCTCGTACACTCAAACCCAGTGTGTGTCTAAATACTCTCAAACAGAATAAAACTGCCCATGTAACCCCTAGTCAACAGCCACCCGACCCCCACCATATAATACTAACCTCAATACCATATATACATATAACATACAACAGATCACACCCTCTCCATACTCACCCTATCCCAACCCCCCCTCCATGCTCCCTCCACCCTCCCTACCCCCACCAACCATACCCAATCCATCACCCCCCACATATCATCAATACCCAAACATCCTCCCTCTAAACCAAAAACAAAATAATAAAAATTCAAACAAATAATAATATAAGAATATAAATCAATAAATATATAAACATATAATAAAGAAAAAAATTAAAAATCATCAATAAAAAATAAAAAATATAATAATAAATCAATCAAAGTTGAGAGATAAACAGAGAGGTCATAAAGAGAGAAAATCAAGAGCCACAAAAAATAACTAAACATAATTAACATATACAGTGAATATAAAAAAAAAAAAATATCAATCATAACATATCAATATTCACTATCCAATAAAAAAAATATAAAAACCAACAAATCAGAGAGAGAAACTCTAAATGTAAAATTAAAAAATAGATAAAAAAAAAATAATAAACATTAGATAAATAAAAAAAAAAAAAAAAAAAACAAAAAAAAAAAAAAAAAAATAAAAACAAAAAAAGATAATGCAATATCATCAATCACAATAAATCAAATAATACACAAAAACAAATATAAATTAAAAAAACTAAATCATAAATAATATGACGAAAAAAAAATTCAATACAATCACTACCAAAGAAATCAAAATATCAAATCAAAAAACAAAACAAAAGACAAAAAAAAGTGAATGTATATCAAGTGATCATGTAAACATTATGTGTATAAAATCTCAAAAATCCTTATGTCAGATGATATTGAATATCACCTAGTGCATCCAGAGATGTACATTAGTAGCTGTGTGCAGATGAATTGTACCACTAGAAAATTTACCTATATATCCTTAAAATACACCTACAACTATCATGGCACTCAACTGAAACACCCAGACTTAGAAAAAGATGTACCTCGCCTCTGAGATGTGTCACTACTAAAATGTGTAGTGTACACAGAGTAAAGAAAAATGAGACACACCTCACAAATTGGTTTATATCAGAATGCACTTAGAAAAGAGAATGTGTCCTTCCAAGACCCTGAAATTGTGAATAACAAGAATGTGTAAGACCAACTCAATGATGATTCTAATGTCTAGTGTACACAAAGAGAGCCTCAATAACACACCAAAGAAATTATATCTAATCCACAGATCTGTAATGTACAATTATTGACAATAGTATAAATCAGACAAAAAAAATATTAATAAAAATTAATTAATCACAAGAACGAAAAATAGAAAGTCAAAAAAAATAAAAGAGAAATCTCAGGCAGATGTAAAGTGTCTATGAGTATACCGAAGTAACCAATCAGTAAAATCATCAAGTGCCTATAGAAACTCCCTCACCTTACAAGTACTAAGAGCAAAATAATAAGTACAAGAAGAAGAAGAAAAAAGAGATGTGTGAAAAAAAAAAGTAAGATGAGTCACTGGAGAAAAATAAAAAATGCTCAATGTCCAGATAGATCAGTTACATGTCAGATTTATAAAGTAAGTGAATAGTAATAAAAGACTTATAATATCTAATCTATGTTTTTATTTCAATCATGTAGTAATAATTGAACCTCATGAATAATACAACAGATGTAATGCTTCAAAGTTATTTTGTTTGTGTATTTTTTTATGATTTATGTTACATGGTGTATAGTTCATATCGCCAGTGCTATTATGTTGTGTTGTGAGTTAGATTATTCCATGGCATCGCTTCGATTATTTGTATTTTTTGTTTTTTGTTTGAGGTCATCTGCGCCTGTCTTATTGTTTACTATTTTGTATTGTGTTGCTGTGAGCTGCCTCGTATTTGTATTATTGAGATCAGTTTGTATGTTGCACAGTGTATCTGTTTGTGTTTGTTAGGCTTGATGGACTTGATTGTGTGTAATTGAATTGTGATTGATTTTGTATGCTGTTTCTGTGTGGATTCATGTCTTTTTGTTGAGTTTTAGATTGTTTGTGTCTTTTTGTGCCTTGGTTGTTTGTCTGTGGTACATGTCGCTTGTGAATGTATTGTAACTTGTGTGTTATCCATGTGTTGAATTTTTATTGAATGTTGATTATGTTGTTTCTTGCTGTGATTTTCCTATCTGGTGAGAGTATTTTTTGTCTATTGTGTTTTTCGTGTTTGGGTACATCTGTTGAGTTTCTGTTTCGAGTCTTGTTAGTGTATTATTTTGAGATGTAGCTCATGTGAGTTTGTACTATTGTATTCTTGTGTGATTTTTAACTGTGTTACATTTTGGTGGATTGTGTGTAGTATGTCTGTTTTGCATCTGTAGCATTTATATTTGCTGCAATTGGCTCGTTTCGGATTGAGTTTTTCTTGAAGACTGTTTACTTTTGTGTTGTTTGATTTACGGTCAGTGCTGTATGAGTGAGGTATTTTTTTTATTTTTTTTTGTTTGGTTTTTTTTGTTACTTATTGATATTTTTGTTTTTTTTTTTGGTGTGCTTGTGTGGTTTGTGAGAGAGATTGTGTTGTTTTTTGATTGTTTTTTTTTTCTTTGTGATGATTTGATTGATAATTTTGTTTTTTGTTTTGATTCTGTTTGTTGTTTTATTTGTTTGCTGATTTCTTTTTGATTTTTTGTGTTTTGTTTTGTTTGTTGAGTTTTTTGATTTTTGTGCTGGTTGAATTTGAATTTGTTTTTTTTTTGATTATTGTCATTTTGGTTTTTTTTGATATGTTTTGATTTTTTTTATTTGTTTGTTTTTGTGATTGTTTGTTTTTTTGCTTTTTTGATGTTTTTTTTTGTTGTTTTTTGATTTATTTGTTGGTTTTGTTTTTTATTTGGTCTTTGGTTGATGATTTGGTGTTTTGTTTGTGATGATTGATTTTTGTTTTTTATGAGATGAATTTTGTGTTGTGTTTTTTATTGTGAATGGGGGGGGGTTTTTTTTTTTTTTTGGTTTTGTTGTGTCTTGTGATGATGTTTTTTTTGTGTATGTCTTGTTGTGATTTTTGTTTTGAGAGTGTATTTGGAGATCGTGTATATTGATGTGTTGTGTTTTGGATTGAATTGTTGAATTCTTTGATTTCTCTTTTTTGATTATTTTGTGTCCTTTGTATTGGATGTTGGTTATATGTTGTCTTATTGAATTTTTTGCAAGTTTGTTGTTTTGTGTTGGTCATTTTTTGTTCTTTATTTTATTGTTTTCTGTATTTTTGTGTTTTTTTTTTGTTTTTGTTGATTATTGTTTTTGTTGTTTTTTTGTGTTTGTTTCTTTTTTTTAGTTTTGATTTGCTTTTTTTTTGGTGTGTGTTATTCGATTTATTTTAATTGTATGTGCTTGTTTGTGTTTTTGGTTTTTTGTTATGTTTGATGGGTTATTTTTGTTTTTTGTTGGCTGATTTGTTTATTTGATTGTTTATATTTGTTTATTGATGTTTCTATGTTTTTGGTGTATATTTGATGACTTTTTTGAGGTGGTTTGGCTGCGCCCGCCGTAGTTTTGTTTGTTTGAATGTGTTTTGTTTTTTATTTGTGATTTTGATTGTTTTTTTTGTTAGGTGTTGATGTTGTTGCGTTTTTTGTGTTTGACATTGTTTTTAGATTTGTGAGTATTGTGTTTTGAGCGATTATTGTTTTGTTGTGTTTGTATAGTGATATGATTTAGGTGAGAGTATTGTTGGATATTTTTATTTTTTGGTTTTATTTTTTTGATAAATTTTGGTGTTTTTTTTTGATGGAAGATTTTGATTTCGTGTTCGATGAGTTTTGATTTGTTTTTTTTGATTGACTCGTTATTGTGTGTGTGTTTTTTTTTTGTTTTGTGTTTTGATTTGTTTATTTTTTTTTTTTTTGGGTGTGTGTTTGGTTTTTTATGTTTTTTTTTTGATTTGGATCTTGTTTGTTTTTTTATTTCTTTGTTGAGTCTGATTTTTATTTGTGTGTTTTTTTTTTATTGGTTGTTTTGGCTTTGTTTTGTTTTCTTTTCTTATGTCTGATTTTGATTTTGCTATTTTGTTTTTTTGTGTTTTTTTGTTTATTTTAGATTTTTTTTGTGTGATTGATTCTTGATATTTTTGTTTTTATGTGATATTGTTTTGGTTTGATTCGTTTATTTTGTGTTTGTTTTATATTCTTTTCTTTATTTCGATGCTTTTTTTTCTTTGATTTTTTTTTTTCTTTTTTTGACTTTTTCTTGATGTGATATTGATTTTTGTTGAAGATTTTGATCGTTTTGTCTTGAATGACTTTATTGTTTTTTATTATTATTTTTTTGTGTTGTTGTGTGTTTTTTATGTTTGTGTTTTGTTTGTGTATTTGGTTTTTTGTGTTGAATTTTATATTGTGATTTTGATGATTTGTTGATTTTTTGTTTTGTTGATTTTTTGTTTTGTGTTTTTTATTTTTTTGTGTTATGTTTTTATTTGTTGTTGTTTGGTTGTATTTGTTTTTTGTTTTTTTGCTCTCTTAATTTTTGATGGTTGAATTTTTTTTATGATTGTTGTGTTTTTTTTTTTTGGATTGTGATTATTTTTGTCAGTGACTGATATGTAGTTTTGTGACTTTTTTGTTTTGCTTTGAATTTCGATGTTTTTTGTGTTTTTTTTTGATTTTGTTCTTATGGCTGATTGTTGTTTTGACTGTTTTTGTTTTGTGTGTGTTATTTGTGTTGTAGAATGTTTGTGTTTTGACTTTTTTTTTGATGTGTTGTTTGTTTTGTTGTTTTTTATGGTGTTGTTGAATGATTTGATTGTTTGTGATTATGATTTTTGTTTTTGATTTATTATTTTTTCTATGTTTTTTTTATTTGAGTTTGTTGGTTTGTGTGATTGTTATTGTTTTTGTGTATTGATTTTTTGTTTGTTCTTGTTTGTTTTATCTTGTTTGATGGGATTGACTTTGTGTGCTTTTTTTGTTATTGTATTTGATTTTGTTTGTTTTTTTGATTGATTTTATATGCTGTTTTGTTTGTTGTTGTTTTGTGGTTTTGATGATTTTTGTTATTGTTGTTTTTATGATTGTTTTTTGTTTGATATGATTGTTTTCTTGGTGGTATTATGATTTGTTGTGCCTTCTTATTATTTGCTTCTGTCTTTTCGTCGACTCTTTTCGCCCTGCGCCTCTGCTAGCTTCTGTGAATTTGGCCTTCGCTCGCTGAATGTCCTCCTTGAATTTTACTTTCTGCTTGTAACGTGATTAGTTTGAGGGGATTGGAATTTTTAGTTTTAAGCGCGTATTTATTATATTGCGTGAGGACACGGCAATACTTTAGTATGGGGGAATTTGGTATTTTCTATTTTATACACACTTTTTACCTTGAAAAACGAACCCAAAAGACCAAAAACATAAAAAAAAAATTACAAATATATGTTTTTGTTTATGTATGTGCAGGTAACGGATATAAGATAAAGGAAGAAATAAAGACAAAACCGGACAAAACCAAGCACGAGATTGGAAAGAGTACGAGAAAATGAGTCCAACAGTGCCCTCGGATTTTATTAGACCAGCCCGTTACCCACTTAATGGGCCGGACAACCCACTATTATATAAACCCATTAAAAGCCCAACAAATAAATATGAAAGTAAAGTTGGTAACGCCACAGTGACATCATGTCACGTGCAGCAGAAATTAATTCTAAAAAATTTGCATGTGACCGAGCACTAGCAAGAAATAGACGAGTTAGAGCGAGACACGTGGCGGGGCAAGAGAATGAATTTCAATTCAGTTATAACAAAATGATCTGGTGGAAATGATAGCGTATTAATGAGGCTAAGGAGAATGACACGTGTCACGAAGCTAACGGACGGATCATGATCCGCGCCCCCTTTTTTCCTGGCCTCTGATTGGTCCGAGTGTGTGAAGGCAAATTGGGAAGCTAAAATTACAAGATCAACCCTTCTTTGGCTATTAAAGGGCAGCTCGCTCCCTTCAAGTTTTTTTTGGAGTTAGTCTTTGTATTTTTCTTAGTGTAGCTTTAATTTTTAGCTTATTCCAAAATTGTAATAGCTTATTTTACATTTTATGCTTATTGTACCTTTCTTATTTCAAGAACTTAATATGTTGATGTAATAAATTTGGTCTAAAGTTGCTTATAGATCTCGTTTTTGCTTCTTTGTTAGCTTAATCTCTCGTAAATATTTGTTTTCGTGTGTTATTTCTATAAGCTGAGATTTCGTGCTTATTTTCATGACTTATAATTTTCAAAAGCTTTTAAAATTTTATTAAATGACTCCGATAAGCCTTTTATGCTCATTTGAATCATTTTCTAAAGTTTTTATTCACTTTTCGAAATAATAAGCTCTAATAAGCTCGAGTTTAGCTTATTTGTGTGCTTATCTCGTATTTGTTTTACTAGAAGCTTTTATTTTATATTATAATTAGTTTTTGGACAGCTTATGTGGATTCGAATGAGTTTAAAATGTTAGATCTAACTTTTGGACATAAAATGCTTAATCGATTTGTCATTCGTGATGGTTTATGTGTTGATTGCTTATTTACGATCCTTGTTGCTGTTTGAACGTGGCTATTTGATGGATTTGAGCTTATCTAGTTTGGTAGCTTGCTAGTTTAGTTGTAGATCTCGTATTCATAATTAAAGTTAAAAGAGCTTAACTAGTCGTTCGTTTATAAGTTGCTAAACTCGTCATGCTGTTACTTAATCTGGTTTGCTTATTAAGTTTTTGATAAGTTTTCATCTCGATTTATTAGTGATTAGTGCCATGCTTTATTTGGGACTCATTTCGTTTCGCTTGGTTTATAGACTAGGTCTCGTTTAAATATTTTTGTCTTAAATAATTTTCGGTTTGTTTCATTATTGCTGTTGAGAGATTTTAACTGTTCCGTGATTCTGTTTCTTAAAGTTTTGTTAAAATTTTGTTATCTTAATAAAAGGTCACGTTCGTGTGTAAATTTAATCAGGGCCTACGTTTTCATTTTTCTTTTGCACACATGACAAATTGGATTATCATTATTTCATTGGGCCTTATTTTAGAATGCTTTTGGGCCGTTTGGTTTCGATAAATCTGAAAACTGGGTCTTGTGTTGCAAATTGTTTGGGCCTCGTTGGTGCGTGGACTTGGACCTGAGTGATTAAAAGTATAAGTAAATCGCATATTGAATCTGTTACTATGAATTTCATGCTAACAGTTAGTTTATATTTGATTTGTTTTTGTGTTCTTTTGGTACCGGTCTACTCATGAGGCGCGGAGCTTATGGATCTATTTAGCTAGACCGACTTTATTAGTTGTTTTAGCTAAATAAATTGGGTGGTATTCGTTTACTTGCGGGTCTCCAATTCGGTTTAATTTTCTAATCCCTTTTCAATACTTAGAGTAGATTTATTTTATCGTTTTATGTTTAGTATAGATTTATTTTTGTCATTAAATGCTATGTTTACTTATTTGATTAATATGAGTAGCGAGTAGTTTACTTGTGTTTGCTAAGTGATTAGTGATTTGGAATTTAAGTGCGGGTTTAAAAAGGTTTTAAAAAAATAATAGTCATTAGTATTTTCTAATTTACATTCCGTCATTTACTTTTAATGCATTTTTAATACTTGTCATTTATTTTTAAAGAGCATTTTACTTTACTTGTCATTTAATTTCTTGAAAGTTGTTTTCTAAGGATTTTAATTCGTTAAATCTAAACCCGCACTTAATGAACATTTCACGTCACTTAGCAAGCATTTTTTTTCATTTTATATAATTTTTAGTTTTTAATCGTTTGATGCTTTACTTGTTAAATTGTCTTTGTTGTTTACTTGTTTTATATGCTTTTATATACTTTGCTATTTCGATTTAAAAACCAAAAACCCAAATGTTTTAAACCATTCAAAACATGCGATCACAAACATTTCCGAATTTCCATTCACGCTTAGTTAGGGAATAACGACCCGGGAGATTTTAGAAGTTGCTTTTGTTAAAAGTGATTCTCTTTAATCCGACGGAAATACTTACTATACTATTATTGATTTTATATCCTTATATATTATATTTTATATATAGTGTGTTCGGACATACAATCAAATTACCCAAAACCCCGAGTCAAACTCCCATCTAACTGTCAAAAAAAGGGCGTGTAATCCCTTTTACTATTCATCATCATCTTGGCATTTAAACTAACTTAAATCAAAGGGTAAATGGCAAATGACAGCGTGGCATAGTAATTCAAGTACCAAGGTACGATGTGGCAGAGTTAGATGTCACAAAAGCCTCTCATTGGCCAAGACTCCACAAAGAATGACACGCGGATATATGAAAGAAACACACAAGGACAAGAATTTTTACACTAAATCCTAGCCAAAAGAAGCACAACGAGCCTGACACACGGAATGCCACGTTGGCAATCCGTGTGCTCACTTAATGATCCAACGGCTCAAAATTAGGATCCAATGATTGGCATTGAATGAAGGGTTAAGATCAATTATAAGAGGAGCGTATCCAGACTCCTAGAAGCTTCACCAAGACCCTATAAATAGAGAGCCTCTCCTCACACACATCATCTTCTTTTTTTTAGCTTTTAAGTAGTAGCTTAATTTAGATTTTAGCTTATGTAATTTTCATTTAAATGTAATTTTAATTATGTTTTAAGTCTTTGTAATCTCTATTTCAAGTATTGTAATTAGCTTTTGAATCAATGAAATCTTAGTTTAATTACAAGTTTTGTTTTTACTCATCATGCTCTTATACTCCAAAAAGCTCTTATAAACTGTTTTCATAAGCTCATACTAATCATAAGCTACTATAAGCTCATTAAGCTTAATTACCCTTGGAATTGGATGGCTGCTTGGTAATTAAGCTTTGGTTTAGTCTTGACGATCAGGAGTAGGTTTAGACTAGGTATTGCATTGATAAGCTCTTAACAGCTTAAAGCTTATAAGCTATAAGCTAGTGGATTAAGCTCTTTATTGAGTTTATGATCTCTGTTTAGCTGAGATATGAGGTACCTTTTCTTATCCTTTTTAAGTTTTTATAAGTATTAGTTAAAATTTATAAAAATCCAAAAATATGTGCTTACTTCAGTTCAGCTTATTGTAGTGCTTAATATTGCTTATTTTCTGTTAGTAATTGCTTATTAGTTCTTATATAGCCTAGTTATAGATCTGTTTCTTACTTAATTCAGTTTAGAATAGCTTATTATAGTTTAAAATTTGAAAATCTAAAAATAAAGGGGTGTTTGGCACAAGGCAGCACTAACTTGAGTTAGTGCTGTCAAGTCTAATTGGTTCCTTTAAAAGGTTTTAGATAACATATTTAGGTTTATAAAGATCAGGATCTAAGGCTTTTATAAGTTAGAATAGTTTCTATCAAGTTTGTTAGTAGTTAGTTTAAATCTGTGGCTATAAGCTCTGGATTATATGCATTACAAGCTCAGAACTGTTTAAGCTTAAGCTGTTCATATAAATACTCTTTACTTAGTGTTTAAAAGGATTTAGATCCAAGTCTTAAGTCTGCAATTAATGTTTTTTTTTGTGTTTTGAGGTCAACTGCATCAGCTGTCAAATAAGCCTTATGGCCTTTTTCTAGCTTATATTTCAGATGGTAAAAGTAGTTGTTAGGATTTGAAATTCAGAGTATAAGTAGATTTTAAGTCATATTAGATCTATTTGAGCTTATTTTAGAATAATTTGTTTATTAGTCAATTTGTTTTTAAGCTTAAAATCTGTCTTTTGTCTTTTGAAAACCAAAAAGAACACTCAGCGTACACTGAGTCACACTGCCTTTTTCAATTAGCCATTTCTTAGTTCATTAAGATTTCAAATTGCTTTTTAATTAATGTTACAAGTAGTTTGGAAGATTAGCTTTAAGTAGGTATAGTGCTTATTGCCATAAGGTTCTATTAGCTAGTTTAAAATTAAGCTCAAAGTTGCTCATAAGTCTGTTTGGAATTCAGTTTTAGACTCAAGTGCTTATTTGATTTTTCAACTTATGGCTTATTCTTTTTGCTTGTTTCTAGCTTAGATTTGCTTATTAGGTTAGCTTTAGGGTGTTAGTAGCTCTTTTACTTAAGCTTGAACTTATTCTAGCTTCTTTGTTTTCTTAAGTTTAGATAAAAAGTAAAAAAAAAGTTAAGTATTTTCTGTCAAGTTTTAAGCTGTTTTCCAGCTTATTTAGTGGTTTTTATAAAAAGTTTCTTTTGTAAGTTTTGCTTATTAATAGTTGTTTTACAAATTTGCTTTTAAAAGTTTTGAAAATAAAAAAAATAACAAAAAGCTAAGCCTTGGGATTCGAACCCATGACCTAACTCTTAGCACACACTCGTCCTAGCATACATACACTCAAACCACCAGCACCAGTAGGGCTATCTGTCAAGATAGTCCTACATTAATTTTATATACACGTTTTAAATTCCTTTTTTCTTAAAATAAACCGTAGCTTATTTCTAGCTTTTTAGGGCTTATTTGGACAGCTTAATTTTAGGTGTTAATTTCATAAAATCATTCTTTATATTTTATACAGTTGGTGATTTTGCCTCACACACACTCGTCCCACTCCACACACATAGTAACCATCATGCTACAATAGCTCATTCATTAGAATCTTCCCTTATTTAATTTTTACACACATGTTAGGCCCTTTTGTTCAATAAGCTGTTTTTGCTTATTTCGCAGCTTATTCAATAAGTTGTGTTCCCGAGCTTATTTTTCCTAGATTCCTCTTAGTTCAAAGCTACATTCTATAATTTTTTCAGAACTTTTTAATTAGTTTAGTTTTTTTATACATTTTATTTTTATTAAAAACTTTTAAAATCATAAAAAAAAGAAAATAAATTCAAAACTATATAATTCTTTTTTAGAAAATTTTCTTTTATCATATAGTTTCTAGGAAAATTAGTTTTGCTTCCGTAGGGGTAAAATTGCAAAAATTTCAATTTTTAGAAGGGATTCGTTACGTTCACGTTTTTCGTGTTTTTAAGCTCAATTCAACTCCGTTTTTGCTCTAGTTTTCTTTAAACTTACTCTTTAGTCAATCAGAGTCTATTAAAAGAGAAAATTTCATTTTAGGTTTAATTTTGGAAATTTAGGGTTTTTGATCCCCGTTTTGTGCTTTTAGTTAAAGTTTAATTTCCCGTTATTAAAGTTAGGTTTAATTGTCCTTTAATTTGCTCACTTTTAGGATTTTAGAAAACAAATCATCTTCGAACCAATTCAAATCATTGTCCAAATAACAAACGTGGTCTTAAGTTTATAAATCTTCGAGGAATACGACCCAGGAGTCACTTACCGATAAATATACATATTATTATATATAATTGTGAGAATTTTCCTTACTTCCTTTGTCCTCAAGGGTAGTTTGGTAATTTTCTATACTTATATCATTATACGTGTATATAATTGATAACGATCAAGGACCAACAAAACAAACCCAACTAATCAACCTAAAGAAGCACAATGAAACAAAATGATAAAGAACAAAGACTACAACAAGCCAAGAATGGAACCAAAATTATCCAAAAAAGAAAAAGCCTTCCATGAACCTGGTAAGTAGCAGTCCCACATGACCAACCAAAATTATCAAACATAACTTATAATAATAATATGTATAAAAAGAGGGATTGTTTAGCTTATGCAATCACTCTGAATTTGACATAAACAATTTATCAAGCACTGATTATTCGATTAAATTAAAAACTCATAAATTAATTATTAAGAAATGTAGAAACAAAATCAACCATTATGTTAAAATCGTATCTCAAACAGTCACAAAGAGCAAAATGATAGGAAATAAATAAATATAAATTTAAAAGAAAAAAGATGTGAATTGGGAATAACTTGAATAAGAGAAATTAACTGAAGAAATGGTGTTGGTTAATTGAGAAATTACGGTAGTGAGGAGAACGGCTGTGATGAAGAAGCCGGTTAGGGTTAGGGGATGTTTGGTAAAGGAGATGTTGTGTGAAAGGTTAAAATGAAAGGTAAAGAAACGGGTGTTGAATTTCTTTTGGTAAAGAAGTGGGTTTTGATTTTTTGGGGAAAGGGGAGCGGAAGCCTTAGAAAAAACAAAGCGGGAGATTGAAAATTCATAAACTTTTGGTGTTTAAGAATAAACTTTTGTATGTCTATAGTTTAGTGTGACCATATATGACATTTGGTCACACTGTTCAAGTGTGTGACATATATTTGTCACTTTTAAATGTATATCGTGACTAATGCTTCAAACTTACTTTTCAGTTGTCACACATTTCAAATTCATATGTGGCTAAATATTCAGCAAAAAATAGCAGTCACTTTTAAATAATGTGTGACAAACTTGACTATATGATTTAGCCACATACATAATTACTTCATGTGACCATATATGGATTTTGTCACACTGTTCAATTGTGTGACATATATTTGTCACATATGTATATATATAGTGTGACTAATGTTTCAAACTTATTTGTATCTGTCACACGTCCCAAGTTATAAGTGACTAAATAATCAACAAAAAATTACCAGTTACCTCTAGTCACATAAATATTCAAATGTGTGACAATGAAATTCCGAAATGGTCACACAAAATGAGTTCAAGTGTGGCTGTTTATTTTATCCTGGTACATTTAGTCACATAAATATCTGACTGTGTGGCCATTAAAAAAACAGCATGTGTGACGAAATCCAGTTTTTGTACCAGTGATTAACGCGAAACCGCTTCAATCACCGAAATCATTTCCTTGTCACCAAAGGTGAACGAAATGAATTCCACAAAATCCAACACAAATCCAATCCCAATGAGACGATCACGCTAGATTCGAACACAAACTGTAAAGCTTCTTTTTTTAAAGTTTGTACCGATATCAGTAACTAAACCTAATACTATTAACTATCTAATACATTAATTAAAAGTTTGAAACTAATAATATACCTACGATGCTGCATGATGGCGGTCGGGATGCGACAACAGTGGTGCAGCGACAGGGAATTCGTCCGAGCAGTAAGCCAGTAATCAAAACCTGAAACTGATTATTGACAGATATTCAAAACCAACAAAACATCAAATCAAAAAGTGGTTCAACATTGATGTAACAGACATCAATTCCAACAACATTTAAAAAAATATTACTATTACACAAATCAATGAATCTCAATACCAAAAAAAAACCAAATCCATATAAAAAATACCTGAAGATAAGAAAACGATGATGATGAAGATTGCTGTTGTTGTCGATTCTCAGCTGATACAATCGCTGTGGCAACAACATTAATTGTATCAATTGCATCATTCTTGATAAAGAGTAGACATTAAATCTTGCCCTTTGGTTTTCTTAGAACCGGTTGTTAAGAAGACGATAGGATGTAATCATAAATACTCCCCTTGAAGCCGAATCTGGGACTCTTGATGATTGCATTCATAATTCTGTGTAACTGAAACGATGGCAGGTATAGTTCGGGCAACTGAAAGGGTGTAATATTGAAGTCGAATCTTAAATATGGCATCATAAAGACACCTCATTGAATAACCCAAAACTCATTCTTTTATAATATTAAGATTAAGATGTTTTTTATTCTATCTATCTATTCTTTAGCATCAATATTGAAAGTCTAATCATCCATTTATACACAAGGTTATAAATAGCGTGAGGCGTGGCATGACGGCATGGCCAAGCCTTATGTTTTAGAAGCCATGCTGAGTCATGGCATTTTTTAAAGCGTGATTTAAAACGGCACAAAATATAAAAATATTTATAAATTTATGTATTTATATCATATTTCAAATATATGCATAAAGAATAAAGTCAAGAATACCTAATCTTTTGTATGTAAACATTTTTCAATTCTATATAAAAAAAAAAAAACAATTTTGTATCTAATTGCATTCAACAAAAAGCCTCCACGCATCATGTCTTTTATCCGCTTTATCATGTATTTTCTCTTTCACTCTTATCTCACGTCACGCTTAAGCCTATGCTTGATCCTATTGCGTAGTCGTGAAGTCACACCACGCTTCCTTTACGAGGTCTTGGCGGCGCCATAGCGGGCCTTTTAGAACCCTGATTATACATGTATGTTTACACAAATGTAGTATACCAATATTATTGTACATGCATGTACTCGAAATTCAAAATTAATGACGATTCTTTCTTATGTATGTTCTTTTTTCTCTTTGATTTTGGTTGGTATAATTTTTACCTTGGCTTGAATTCTTTGGGTTTTTTTTTAGCTTAATACCCGAAATTTTGCGAAGATTCAATTGTGGATAACCGATACTCGCGGGAAAACCCGACAAACCGATGAATAATTCTAACTGGGTATCCATCGAGTATTGGGGCGGATACGGGTGTGGATATTATAAACTGGTACGGGTTCACTAAAACCCGCCCCAAACCCGACCCGTTACCATCCCTAACCAAAACCGGCTCAACCCGTTGAATCGGCCGGGTCGAACCGAGTTTTAAAAGATTTATATTCCCACTTAAAAACATAACCCCACACAACTGTTGACTTTAATGAACAATTATTCCAATAACTGCTCACAAGTACTTTAGATTGCGAGACATATGTTATCAAAGCAGGAGAAGCGGTCGTGCCATTCGGTTGTGCCAAAGAACGGCGTCAGAAAACCGAACGGCGCAAGGTTTCGGACCTCGCGCCATTCTCCCTGGCGCCATCAATATCAGGCCACGCCATTAATTTTTTTTCTTTTTTTCTGTTGTGTGTTTGTGTGTGTTTTTGTGTTTGTGATTTGTATGAAAACGTATTTTTTTTGCTTGTCGATGGGTTTTACCAGGAAGAAGCCAAGAAGGAAGATAGGGAAGATGAAGGAAGTGTAATAATTTTTTTTTACCGAGTTGTTATAAAACTTGGCATTATTAGTCCATTATTTTAAGGTAATGTATTATTTTTATGAATTTAATTTTAGGGTAATGTATTTGTTAATACAAAATACGTGTTGGGTGTA
>BQNB010055501.1:0-36021 GCA_026074375.1 Tanacetum coccineum
AGGAATGCATTTGGAGTTCTCTCTTGAGTTTTGTTCGTGTTTGTTTCATGGATTCTTTTGAATGCTATTTAATTTTATTAGGTTCGTAAGTCATTTATGTCTTTGTATTGATGAGACCCTTTGTCATTAATGCAAGACGCCGTGCGGTTTCTTTTGTTTTTTGGTATTGTCATGACACATTATGTTTTTTATATTTAGTTATGCATTTAGTGATTCTTTATTGTTGACACCATTGTGTTGTGATGATATCCACGATGTTACGCCTCGTATTTTCCCCTTGGCGGGGTGTGACACCTTGATCCATTGATAGTCATGTAGGTACGGTTGATAAAATGTATGCATGTTCGACGGATCCACATACTAGATGATGATTCAACAGAACCTGTGGATGGTGGAGCAAATGGATTTACAAACGTATTCCCATCGAACATATCATTTAGAACATTGTCAGCAACTGCTTCAGGATGGAGTTGTGCTTGATCATCTTGTTGCTGAACATATTTTTGTTGTGGTAGCTCGTCAACATCCTGTAAAGTGTTTGGAATATCTACAGCTTGTGAAGATGAATTTGTTGGTGTCGGTGCAGTGTCTGCTATTGTTGTAGATGCAGTTGGAGTCTAAAGAACCTGAGGTGCTAGAGCAGCAGAAGCAATTCTTGTAGCAGCTGATGGTTGACCACCAATATAATCTTCATACATAGCTTCAAACAATAATTCCAATTCACGTTCAGTTGGTTTTTGAGATGTTATTGTTGACAGAGCATAAGTAAGATCGAGTCCTGAACTGATTTGTCTAGAAGTCATTGTAGCCTTTATCATACGCAATATTTTCATATTTGCATTCCTCACTTTTTTTGTACCATTCATTCCAAAGTTTAGCATATTCATTTTCCTTTTTAATGATATAGGTTTCAAGCTTTTCTTTTGTATGTTCAAGCTCATAATGAAGATTAGAAGTATCAGCAACAAAATTATTTTGCACAAATAGACATAATATCCTGACTAACAACTGCTCTTAAGAGACGCTCGTTTTCTTTTTCCAATACAATTATCTTACCAAGAGATTCATCAACTTCCTTTGCAAGAGATTTGAAGTCTCGAACAAATTTAGCCGCTTCTTTCAAAAATTAAATTTCAAAATTTTATACGCTAGCGTCAACTTGATTAACGATAGGAGCAATTTCATCTTTTAAAATCTTTGAAACTCTTGATGAACGGCTGACGGCCAATTATGTATATCTATTAACAATTTTTGCTTTAAAACATGTTAAAGAGTCACAATTGTGCCTTTTACCTCATTTAGAAATTTTCATGTAAGACTTGGTGAAGAAGCATTTTCCAAAAATTCATCATCAGGTATTGAAATTGGTTTGGAAACCGAGTTAGAAACACTGCCGTTTTGGAAGTATTTGAAAAATACAACTGTTTACGTGACTTGGCCGTTTAAACAAAAAAAAAACCTCTGAAATTATGATTAACTTCCATAATTTGCCGGTTTTATTTATTTGTTTAGTTGTTTCATTTTTAAACGACTCTCTTGAGCAAGTTGTAGAGTCTCCTCCGAATGATACACAGCAGGAGGATCATGCTTATCTAATAAAACTTTGCCATTATACAAACACTGTTGCTTTTTTTGAGCTTGCTTATATTAGTAGGATGTTCAAAACCAACACTTATGTTCATTGGTAAAACGAGTCATGGCTCATGTAAAAGCATATGCAATCGTTTGAAACGTTTGACCCATTTGACCAAAATGTATTAGTTCCTTGATTATCTTTTTCCAGACTCTATTTGGTATATCAAGAACTCTTCTTTAGTGTTTTGAAATCATTCTTTAACTTTTTCATTTCTTCTTTGAAGATCGGAAACAGTTGATATTTCTTTTGAAAGTTTGTTTATTATAGATTTTCAATTCCTCATCAAAGCGTTATTTGTTTAGCCAGAAAAAAGTGGAGTGCATTTTATACTTTTTTGTAAGACATTTTTCGAGATAAACCAACTTTAACTTTTGATAACACATTCCAAGTTTATCATATTTTTCTTGATTGATTTCAAAATATTTTTCTTGTCCCTTATATCTAGCAAGATCAGTGGTTAAATCGTCATTCTTTTCTTTCATTTTGTGATTGACCATTGTGGAAACTAGAAGGGGGGAAGGTTTAATAGTTTTTACCATTTTATAAATAAAACTTAGATTGTCGACTTATGTGATTCAAGATATATACACAATGAATATGATAGCAAGCATAAGAAAATAAAGTAATCTACAAAGTATCAAGCATATAAGGATAGGAAAGATCAAATCGATACACAAATGATTTATAGCAGATTCATAACGAAGCTCCATGCTTTTCCCTACTCCACTAACCTCTAGTATTAAACTTGAGAGTTTTTCGCACTAGATTTAACAAGCTCCCTTTAGCGGAGAAAAACCAACACACGCTTACACTTTTTCAGTACTAAGCTAAATACCGATCTACGTTGAGAGAGCGAACCAATCTAACACCTGAGTATTTGTGTCCGAAATACATAACTATCATCACACATACGATACACACAACACACAACACAAGAATACACATAAATTGATTATCACAACCGTATGACACAACTAAACTAGTAACACTTGAAGCTTCACTCTTTCGTTTAGTGGTCTTTACTAAAGATGAATGAGTTATCCACTTGTAATGGGATTATGAACAAGTATAAATGAACAAAGAATATGAAAATGATAAAAGCTATAGAAAATATATTTTGAAGAGTTGTCTAAAATGAAGATATAAGGTTTCTATTTATAGGCAACATTTGAAATTCAAAATCTGTCCCAACCAGCTGTCGCACGGATCCACCATAGCCTGGATCCGTCTTTTGGTTTTGTTGGATCCGTCAGGTGCAGCTTAGATAGCTTTTGTATTTTTATAATTAACCCCAAATCTTAATAAAATATGTTGAGACTATAAATCAGTTTATTAGATTCTTCAGAAGTATAATATTTATATCACTAACACAGGAAAAGATCTCTAGATTGGGAAGGAATTGAAAGATTAGGAAAATGTTCAATTAGGTTAATCCTGTTTTGCTTACATATTAACATAACAATATATAATTAATTCCAAGTGTTTTTTTTTAAATTAGTTTATTAAAGGTTTATGCAAATGTTAATATTTTTCTGTATGATCAATAACTATTTTGAATAATGCCATATCGCATACCTAAGTATTTGTTCGTCGGCAGTAAACTTTCGACTAAAATACATTGTTTAAGTAAACTTTTACGTAGTATGGCCGTATATTTTGTTATTATCAAAACATGAAAATCATTAAATATAAATATCGTTTTTACACGAATATTTGATTAACAACTCCCCCTTTTTGATGATGACAAAATGATAAACAGTATTTGTATTTAAAATTTTCAAATAATATTTAGTGGATGAGTTTACATATCTTCTCCCCCTATTGTCGAAGCAAAAAGTGTTGTAGAGGCGCATCTTGCAAGTCTTGTATTGATGAATGCTAAACGATGATTGCAAAGTAAAAAAAATGACGGTATAACAAGTGCTCCCCCTTGGTGTATGCTCCCCCTTTCTTGGGGCACCAAGGAATCGAGCCATGGATGCGTGCTACAAAACAAAGTTAGTAGACAAGAAAATATATATGGCAACATGTCACACCCCACCAAGGTGGAAACTCAAGGTGTAACATATTAATAAACATCACATAAGATGATAAACAAAACATCATACATGAATTAAGATAAAATAAAGTTATCTGAAATACAACTATTCAAGTACAAGTTTAAAAGTACAAAGACAACATAGTCGTTTTTATTCTGAACATGGATCACCCAAAAGACAATAACTTGGAATAAAATAGACATCTTGAACAGACTCAATGCAATCACACTAAGTTCCAACTAGCATGTCGACCTGAAAAGCATGATAAAAACGTCAACTATCAAATTAGTTGGTGAGTTTTCTCAAGATTTGTACCCCAAATAAAGATTTTTATAAAAGATAGACGTCCAACAACAGTTATCCAACTCATTGGCAAGATTAAAACCATTTCCAAACTAAAATCAATTCCAATAGGTTGACAGTCCAAAACAAAATCAATGTATATGTATGGCTATAGTGATTATGCGAGCACAACTTTAATTATTTTTTCAGTCCTAACCGTTCCAACCACCAAATCAAGTTCTAGTTTGTGTAAAGTTGGCACAAACCACATAGTATTATGCACTCCTTGGTGCGGGATCTGGAGGGCTAATCTCCTAATATCGCGATCATAGTACTAACGTCTCAATCCCTATGAAGTGATAATGATTTAAAAAGTAGTGGCGGGTTCGCAAGGCATCAAACAACATACATTCAATCAAAGGTCAACAATTTCAAATCAAGTTTCCATACGTTCAAAACAATTCAAGGTTCAATTGTGCTCAAAGATAATTAACTAAAAGTAATTTCATAACAAACGAAACATCATGCGTGTTCCACCCCAAAACATTTATAAACATGTAAAAAAGGGGGAATGTGAAAACTCACCTAAATAAGTTAGCACGATAATAACTACTATTCTCGCAAACCACACTAAGTACGCTACCCAAACGAATACGCAACCGTCTACTAGAAACCTAAGGCAAGTAACTATACCTAAATAGCTCCTATAACGATATCTTGACAATATTAAGGTTCATTGTTAAACCATTGTGGTCACATTTGTTTCCAAAGTCACTTTTAACACAAAACGCAATTACAACAATCTGACCCAAATTTCCTGGCACTTTAAGTATTTATTTGACCAAGTTAACCAAGATTCTGTCAAGCACTTCTCCCATCAAAATTCCATGTTTTAGGTGTGTCCATGAATTCTCCCAAAAATTTTTAAGGACTTATACCCGACCATTTATACCCGACTCCAAAAATGGCAAAATCTGGACATGTCAAAGTATTTTAATGATCTGAGGGTCTAAATCAAGGTTATATGAGTTAGGCCATTGGGAGATTATAAATAACCCTTACAAGTATCTACCATATCAGTATCAATGATATATAATTATCGAGTTTTTATGAATTTATGGACAGTCCAGGTTACAAGGGTAGAAAAGAGATTTTTGAGCAGATTTGACACCTTACACCATTTTGAGATTTTCACCAACCAAACGACCTCATATTTTTACAAAGCTCACATTTCTGGAAACTAGACTCAAAGTACTTGATTTTAGGCTCTGGAACCATGTCAAAATGTTTATTTATAATCAACTTATGCTCCATTCAATATGACACAAAAATAATTTAGTGAGTTGATTGAAATTACCATTGACTAAAACAAGTCAAACCAATAGCCCAAAATGCAAAAACGACCCAATCAACTCCCACAATCATATTATACAAGTCTTAACACTAATTTAATCCAAAAATCTCAGTAGGTAATCATGGAAAGATTTGACCCATAACATATACAAATCCATACCCGATATAGTTTAAAATTATGATTTTACGCCCCACTCTACCACTAGTTTTATCACTCAAATCCTCAAATCACTTGTATAACTTTTATAATCATATGACTAGTATTACAAGAACCTATTTAAGTTTTCAAATCAGTAGTTACCTTTAGAAAAAGATTAAGTTATTGCATGTTCTAAACAACCTCCGATCTACCATAAAATCAAGGTTTTTACGTCTATTTTCACTACTAATTTTATCATAGAGACTTCCAAATTACCCAACTTGACCTACAAATATTTTACCATAATATTTAGGGTGTTCTAACACCACTTTTACAGTAGCTTATTCATTTTACTTATTATTACCAAGAACATACCTAAACCTAGATTTTCAAGACAAAATAACCGGTTTTGAGGCATGAGATGCACCCGAATCATCTCATGCCCATGCTATATCTTGAAGAATCCCAAAAATAGATACGAGAAGGTGTCTAGATGTTTGTTATCCTTCCCAAGATGGTGATTTGATATAAAACAAACCACGAGACTTGTAAAGGTATGAAATAAGCTCTTTTGAGTTTTTTTCGCTTGTGTTTAATCAAGATTTTGAGTTGTGTTTGGGTCAAAGGTGGCCAATTTTTTAAGAAAGAGGAAGAGAGATCTGATATTTAGAGAGAGAAGACCATTTAGAGAGAAGTGTGTGAATTTAAAGTGAATGAGACAGTGAAAAAGTATGGAAGTAAAGTGGGTATTATGAGTTTTCTTGAAAAATAAGATGGAGTAGTCACCATGGAAAGGGTGTCCAGTTTTGGGTTATCCAAGAGATGGGTTAAAATTGATTTTTGATTTTATTATTATTTGTTGTTATTTATAATTACTGGTAGGTAGTATTTGTAATTAATTCGAAGTTTCTTAGTAAAAAGTGTAGTTATGTGTTAATGTTAGAGTCAAAATTGTAGTTTTAAATGTAAAAGTCATAAAAATGTTGGATAAGAGGAATATTTAGACACTTAGTCAATTGAAGTGTTTTTAAAGTCCCGTTAAAGCAGCTAAGTGCAAAAACGTAAAAATTTACGAAATATCGTGTTTACCGGGAAACTTGCAAGTTATAAAAAGTGAATTGACCTAAGTGCACAAAAGTTAATGAATTATGTTTTCCCATGTGTTTTGACATTGTTATAATGTTATTTGAGCATATCGTTGGTCGTTAGGACCGTTAACTAGGATTGTTAGGCCAAAGGTGCGTTCGTATAACTAGGGTTCCTAAAAAAACAAGCGTTAAATGCTAAAAATAGTATGACCACATAAAAGTGACTCCAAAAATAATCAAAAGAGTCAATTATCGAGTGTTTGCTTTCGGTTACTGACCTTAAAATTGATGGATGTCACACAACAACAAAAGCACATATATCAAAATTATCAATCAAGAATCACCACAATAATTTCAATAATGTTAAATCCATTATAAGGGAAATTAACATAAAATTTGGCTTTAAAGCCCATTAGACAAAGAAAAATAATCTAAAAGAGAAAACAACTAAAGATCCTAAATCTTGGGATAAATATCATTTTCAAATCTCAGTGCTGTGAGTGAAAACCAGGTAGAGGTGTTACATTGGTTGTGGAATGGATTGGAAGGACTATCCAATTGTCCATAGTTAACACATAAGGGTCATTTGGTGATGAAGCTAGTGGTGGAAGTTCTTGAGGTTTAAGTTTTAGTGGAATGACAAATCAGAGTTTGGGTGGAGGTGCAACGTGAGTTGGTGCCGGAGACTCACTTGGAGATGATGATGAGGTGTAGTGTGTACTCGTACTAGAAGAATGATGTGATGACATGTGGTGGTGAAAGGGTTTTCTTTCTAGGAAGGAGGTGATGGAGTTGTTCTCATTTTTGGCGTTCTCACTAAGGATTAATTGCCATATTATTGGTGACATGACTACCCAATTTGAGGTTTTCCTCTCTGAAATTGGTATTTTGTTAATGAACTATCTTTGGTTGATGAGCTAGTGAGGTTTGTATTTGAGAATTGTGAGAAATGTGAAGAAAATGGTGTTTGAGGGTGATGATTATATGGTGAAAGTGGTGAAGTGTTTTGTATAAAGGTTCTTAGATTATATGGAAAACATGTTTTATCCTAAGGTTTAAAATCTCATATAGTATCATATAGCATGATTATAAGATAAAGTAGAAAAAGTTAAAAATCAAGAAAATATAAATTTTGGCGCCTGGCCTGGTGATGCACGGATCTACCTTAACCACGGACGGATCTACCATATGGTGAATCCGTAGATCCGTGACATCTATAGATATGACCAGAACTGCATTTTTGCATCCAAAATTCTAACAAACTAGCATGTAAGCATCACAATTCACTACCAAATAGCATTAACATGCTAAAATATCCATAAGACATAGCTAAATAAAATGAGTGCGTAGTTGTAACATCTAGTTCAAGCATGCAAATCCAAGAAGACAGGTTAATCATCCAAACACACGATAAGTAAACACGTAAATTGTTTCACAAATAATGTTCCCTTTAACGACATCCATTCTTTAACATCTTTGCAAACTTGTGCAACGCTATAGCCAAGTTCTTGAACATCCCTCTTGTCTCCCTTTGGTCTTGAGACATGTTTGTACGATTAGGAAGAGCTCTACTATAAGACCTAGGGGAAAGCTTAGTGCTAGGTAAGTCTCCATTATCTGAGGGTGGTGAGCATGAAGTTGTTAATTAGCCACGCTTGGACTTTCCTACATTTTTAGTTCTTTTAAGATGAGGCTTTTTGGGTTGTTTTGCCTTAAGGGATGACATTTTCCAAGGGACAAGAGTATAACATTCATCAAATGGGCGATCCACCATGTTTTCTTTAAGATTCTTAAAGAGACGAGTTAAGATCATTCCATAAGGTAGAACTTTGTCTCTTCGGTCTCTAAAGTAAGACATCCTCCTAATGATGAAGTAACCAAGGTTGAAGGGTTGCCGTTCTTTAGGCAGTATAACATCAAAGCAATAATTGTTTGAGTGTGGTCTCTATTTCCTATTTCTGAATAAATATTCTCCCTAATGACGAGCTCACAAGGTCTAAGGTGTACGAAAAGTTCATTAGTCTCAATTTGGTTTGGTAATTTGTGAATGGTTTCTCTTTCTTTGGTTACTTTTTCATGAATGGTTCTTCGATGGATTAAATTTCTAATGTCGTCAAGAGCATGTAGGGTTGAGTTATAGGATGGAACTTGCTCAATATTTTTCCCAAGTTCATCAAGACCCCAAGCATCAGAGTAAAGACAAATACCTTGATTGGGAAGTGAGGTAAGCTCGAAAAATTGCTTAAGGGAGAGGTTGAAAGGGCAGTTGTTGATTAAAAATTGAATATGGAAGTGATTGTTATTGAGATTTTTGTCAAGTTGAAGGGTTTTGTAGAATTCCATGATAAACCTAGGACAAATTTTCTCATGTAAGGAAAGTAAGCAATCAAAGCCTATATTGGTGAACTTAGCTACGAATTCATCGGTTAGGTCTCTATAGAAGGATTGGTCAATGGTTCTTCCTTCGTGAACATACCTACTTTCTAAGGCTATATATATATCCTTAAGTGGTTCAGTCATGTTGGGATCATTGTAAATCTTTGGAGCATAAGCAAGTGTTTTATTGTAACCTTGTTGATATTCGCTTGGCATTTTGGTACCTACGTAGTTTATAGTGATTTCAATGAGAAAATGTCATAGATAAAATATGATGCGATTCCTAAGTGTGTGTCTATATGGATAAAATGTAGATGTGTGGTTTGCTTGACTCGAACAAAGAAAAATAGTAATAACACTAGTACTAAGCAAACCTTATCGCACAACCTATGTTTGATATTGCTCTAGTCGAATGAAACAAAAAATGCATATGAATTATGCACTTCGTATTAACATTCTTGAGACACAATGCATGATAAAAATGTTTTTGCGTTGTATTAACAATGTAGTTAAACAACACTTTGTTTTGAAAAATTCCTAGACGTGAGATTTTATTTGAAAAACACAATTTGGGGTTTTTGTTAAAAATTGATTTTCACTAACCACTTCAATTATGTAATCTTAGTGTCTACAGGAATCATAATAGTTATACATTACTATATCCTAGTCCTAATTGTGCAAAAATTGTAAGAAATATCAAAATCCCCAAATTATTTGGTTTGGTGCAAAATCAAAGCCCTAGACTCAAAATTAAAACGAAAATAAGATGAAATCACTTACAATAGTTGTTTATGATTGATGTTTTGTTGATGATATTTATGTTTAATTGCTCCAATTGCCGATTTTTGTAGCTTTTGTTTGAGGGTTTTAGGTGTTTGGTTTGTTTGTGTGTTTGGATAATGAATTATGTGGTCCCAATTAGTTTAAACCTGGTAAGTACCCGCATTTTTTGACACACAAATCTTCCTAAATAGGGACGGATCTCCCAATAGGTGGATCCGTGACATTCTTGAAAGCAGACAGAGTTGGTTTTTAACCAAATTGGGATATGGTGTCATGTTTTTGGCAATTGAAGTGTAATATATGTATTATTAGGAGTATGTGATTCAATTTTCAGAATTGACGTCCAAGTTTTGAGTGAATTGTGTAACTTGTAGTAAATTTCTTGATGAAATTTCAACGTAGTCGATCCTACTAGGAGTGTGTTAATTTTTAGTATATATTTGACTATTGCTAATAACACAAGCATTATGAACATTTAGACTCAACAAAACATTGTCAACACAAGTGTGAATTGTAATTCGATGATTGTTATTTTCGTCTTTTTCAATCGATTTTGTAATTTCATGTATTGACCATACATGTAGATTTTGAATATATCTATGGTCATTTTATTGATATTTTCTTTATCAAGTAAAATTTTAATCTCGATCATGTTCATGAGTGGAAGTTTGTGATTGGAACGTATAATGAGAATTAACATCTTTTGAATAATGATTAATTATTCCATTAGATTTCCGTTTATGATTATTTTTGGGAGGATGAAGGATCAATATCCATGATGAGTTCCATCATTCCTAATCCTAATCTTAAATAATTAAATACTTCATGTTTTAAGGGTTTAGTTAATATGTCGGCTATGTTATCTTCGGATGCAACTTTCTCGATAGAAATGTTGCCCTTCTGGACGTTGTCGCAAAGAAAGTGATGACGTATTTCTATATGTTTAGTTCTAGAGTGTTGTACGGGGTTGCTACTTAAGTCTATTGCGCCTTCATTGTCGCACATAATCGGAACGTCGTCGAGGCGTATGTCGTAGTCGATAAGAGCTTGTTTCATCCATAATGCTTGTTGACACGCCTTTCCGGCGGATAAGTATTCGGCTTTGGTCGTGGAGATGGCAAGGGTCGTTTGTTTCTTAGCGAACCAAGATGTTAAACAACATCCTATGAACGTACAAATGCCACTAGTGATTTTACGATCAACGTAATCGCCCGCGTGGTCAGAGTCGACATAAACTATATTTTCTATTCCAGTTCCTTTCGGATACCATAATCCTAAGTGGATAGTTGATAAACGTCAAAAGCGTGTCAAAGTAATATTCAAGTATTTCCCGTCGGATGTAAAAATTACTTTAGGAAAAGTAATAATTAATCTTCTGGATGTCGTATCCACGATGAGAATTAAATTTGAGATTTACGTTAATGTTTTTCGTTTAATGCTTGATTATCTTTTTGTTTTGGTTTTCGTATTTATACTAATTAAAATAATAAACTAAATTAATACTAAATAATAATAAGCAAAGCAAATAGATCTAAGATACTTATAAAACAGATATGCTTGTCAAGTGAGGTGTTCGGATCCTTAAGTGTGTAAGTAAGTTTCTTATCAATGAATCAACATCCGTCTAAATAATTATCTTCTCACAATGTTGGTTTTTATTGAAAACAATTTTTATCAAGATATTAATTACTAGATTAATGCTTAATTAACACTAATCTAAATAATCTAAAATTATTAATCAATAATCACTTTTTAAATCCACATTTAATTCACCAAACACTACTCACTTTACAAGCATAATAAAATACTCACTAATTATCATAACTAAACTAGAATAAACAAATATAATCGATTAAGCTAAATTATCAAAAAGATATAAAAGACAAATATGCTTGCTAAGTGACATGAAAAGATCCTTAAGTGTGAATTAAAGTTCTTAATGACGAATTACTACCCGTAAAAAGATTATTTTCTCACAACATTGGTTTTTATTAAAAACAATTTCCTATAAAGGTATTAATTACTAGATTTGATGTTTGATTATTTCTTCGGATTTTGCCCTTCTAAATAATCAAATAAGAAATTTAAATAATCTCAAAACTATTAATAAAAAATGTTGAGAAATATATTGTAAAAGACTTAATACTAGTAGTATAACAGTTAAGTGTGGTAGTATTAGTTAGTTCTGGCAGTACTAAGTTAAGTCTGGCAGTAATAAGTTAAGTATGGCTGTACTATAGTTAGTACTGGTAGAGTGGCAGTACTATAGTTAGTACTGGTAGGGGTTCTATAGTAGATATAAAACAAAAGAAATTTCTACGATTTTGGGCTTGAGACCTTAATGTTATTTGATTAAGATTTCCTATGACTTGATCTAGTAGATGATTCTTGGACTCCTTAATGTTAACAATTTCGTCAACTTCTATCGACTCATCTTCTTCATTAATATTATTTACTACTTTGTATTTCTTTTTAATAGCTTCTTCTTCACCAACAACATCATCAACCAATGGTGATAATTTGGTAGGAGGAGGGCTTTCAATGAATGTCACGTTGAGTGGTTCTTCGACTTTCATAGAGTGTTTATTTAATACGACATAAGCTTTACTATTTTGAGAATACCCTAAAAAAAACACCTTCGTATGGACTTTTGGGTCAAAACTTGGTAAATTAGTCTTTAGTATTTAAAATGATGTACTTGTTCCAAATACTTAGAAATATTCTAAAGGAGGGTTTCCTACCTCTAAATAGTTCTAAGGGTTTTTCCTAGTATTGTTCAAATAATATTCTATTTAATTATAAGTAGGACGTTTCAACGACATTAACTAAAAAACTTTTGTGAAATTGATTGTTCATTAAACGCATGGTCTAGACATCTCTTGTAAGGTTCTATTCTTTCTTTCTTGTTGGGATTACAAGCCTTTTTTTGAAGTTTAATGCTATTAAGGTATTAGTACTTACTGCTAAAGAATAAATTAGTGCTGTTAGTTATCTTCATGAAAAAATATTGCTAAGTAGTTAGTACTGCTAGTTGTAAGTTACTACTTGCTAGTGGTATATTACTACTTCTAGTTACATACTGCTAGTAATGTTAGTATGCTAGAGTAATGTTACTACTGACTAGGTAAAGTTAGTACTGCTTAGTGTAACTTAGTACTTTCTGGAGAAGATTGAAGAAATCTTTCTAGTTAGTTAATGCTACTTGTAAACAGTTAGTGCTGCTGGTACAAAAGTTACTACTGTTATGTGGTAAGTTAATGCTGCTGGTATAAAAGTTACAACTGCGGTAAGATTCAACTTGCTGAAAGGATATAAGACTGTACAGAGAAAAAGATAAAGGATTGCTTATGGGATATGTATGAGATAGTTTTGAAAATTTTATAATTTTTTTACGGGTTAAATTGTAAAAACAAAGATTTGTTTAAAGTCACGTAACTTAGAAAAATATTTATAATTCATTTTGACTCATGATGTATAAAAAGAGGTCCTAGGGTATAGAATTCTATGCATCAAAGTACCAAAAACGAGTCATAGAATTGTTATAGCTTCAAGGTTTTGTAACCCTAATACTAGTAGAGTATTTGTATTATTTGTATTAATACTATTGGAGCTTTTATTGTTTCTTTGAAGATATTATTCTTATATTAAAGATTGATTCGCATAATTTTTAGTATTATCAAACAAAGTTTCTATCATAGTTGTGTAGGATTTATCTTGCATAACTATACCTTACACAAGATAAGGAATTCAAGATCCATTGAGGTGGGATCAACAAGTGGTATCAGAGCTTGTTGAGAAGCTTTGAATAAGAAGAACCTGTTTGAATACACAAGATCTCTTTGCTAGAAGATATGGATTCAGAATCTGCACATATGGTGGCTGCATCCAACGTTCTAATGCTCAAACCTGGTGAGTTTATGATCTGGAGGATGAGGATAGAACAATACATCTAGATGATTGACTATGCTCTTTGAGAGGTCATAGAGAATGGAAACTCTGCACCAAAAACAACAGTTGTGAAATGTGTTGAAAAAGTAATACCTCCTACAACTATTGAATAGAAGGCTCAGAAGAGATTAGAGGTGAAGGCCAGAAGCTCTTTGATGATGAGCATTCCTAATGAACATCAATTAAAAGCTTTAACTCATCAAAGATGTGAAATCACTGTTGAAGCTTTTGAATAGAGATTTGGGGGGTAATGCTGCTACAAAGAAAACTCAAAGAAATCTATTAAAGCAGCAGTATGAAAAACTTCTCTGCTACTAGATACAGAAACCTTTTCAAAACTTTTAATAGGCTTCAAAAGCCTTGTGGAGTCAGCTGGAGATTTTGGGTGAAAAAAACTTTCACAAGAAGATGTGAAACCAGAAGTTGTTAGAAGTTTGTCATTAGAATGGGAACACACATGATGTTGTAGTTGAGGAATAAAGCCTGAACTTAGAGGCAATGGCATGGGATGATCTCTATAACAATATCAAGTATATGAACCAGTTGTCAAAGGGGACATCAAGCTCAAGCACATACACAAACAAACATGCCTTTGTGTCCTCAACAGCACCATGCAGTATATGGAGATGTTAATACTGTTTATGGGGCTACAAACTGTTAGCACTCAGCTATGCTTGTTAAATCACAAAAATTGACAACTTGAGTGATGCTGTCTTCTGTGCTTTCTTTTGCAAGTCAACCCAAAACTGTCCATAATTGTCAAGTGGAGGACTTGCTAAACAAATTAATTCTGATGATTTAGAAGAGACGGACTTGAGGTGGCAAATAGCTATGCTAACAATTTAGGGTCCAAGGAGAATCTTGAGAAAGACTGAAGATTGCCTACTGTAAATGGTACTGAGACTCAGTAGTTTGATAAGTCCAAGGTGGAGTGTTACAACTGCCACAAAAAGGGACACTTTGCAAGGGAGTGCAGGGCTCCAAGGAACCAAGAAAACAGGAACAGGGAAAGCACAAGAAGAAGTGTGCCAGTGGAGATAACTACTTCAAATGCTTTGATCTCATGTGATGGTCTTGGTGATTATGATTGAGTTGATCATGCAGAGGAAGGACCAACAAATTATGCTTAAGGGCTACTCATCTTCAAGTTCTTTTTTTTTTTTTTTTTTTTTTTTTTTTATTTTTTATGATTCTAAGGTTTCTAATCATTCTACTTGCTCAAAATCTTGTCTTAAATGTTAAGTGCTAATTCTCAATATGAACAACTATTGAATAGGTTTGAGGAAATTCTGAGTTTATGGTTGGCTGAGCTATAAGACCAAGTTTACAGTATGTAGAAGAAAGCTTGGAATTTTATAAAAAAGGAAGGTGTCTGGTTTATTGTTGAAAAGATTATTGGCTAAAATAGGATATTCATGTGGAGAGATGGCTCATAGGGAGCTTAGGAAAAGCTAGGAATAGTACAAAAGGAAAAAGGTGGCATTCAGTTTAATGTAGAGAAACTTGAAAATGCATCTAAAAGCTTAAACAAGATTATAGAGAGTAAGATTGTAGACAATTGCAAGAAAGGTTTAGGCTATAATGCAGTTCCACCTCCCTTAATAGGAAACTTTATGCCTCTAAAACATGATTTGTCTGGTCTAGAGGAGTTTGTAAATGAGCCTATAGTAAATGAGCCTACAGTTAAGAAGTCTGTAGTTGAGACTAGTGAAGTTAAAGCTAGTGCAGACAAAATATGTTTGTTAAGAAGAATAATGGTGCGTCCAAAGCTATTAAGGATTGGGTGTCTGATATGGGAGGAAGAAGATATGCCCCAGGCTAAGAAAGAAGAGAAAATAGTTAAGTCTAGTTTTGCTAAAATAAGGTTTGTTAAATCTAAAGAGCAAGTAAAATCTCCTAGGAAAACAACTGTTAAACAAGGTAATAAAAATAGGAAGAGCACACATAGTCCTAGAGGAAACCAGAAAATGGAATACATGATGTCTCAAAGATTAGGAAGTAATTTTGAGATGATTAACAAAGCTTGCTATGTGTGTGGTAGTTATTAATCACATGAGTATGATTGTAATAAACCTTCAGAGTCTGTTTAATAATAAAAAGATGGTATAATAAAACTAGTGTGGAACTATACTCGAAAAGGTGGAGATTCACCAGAATTCTTTCTAGGAATGGACTCTACCCAGTCCAAAAGGTAAAACATGGTTCAAAAGCAGTATTATTGACGTCTGGCCTTGATATCAATTCATTACTGATGACCAAGTTAATAATTGATCAACCCAAAACTTACAGTGAATAGGGCAAGACAATGACAAATGTTTTTAATAAAAGAACATTCAACTGTTAGAAGGCCAGTAACAATAAACAGTAACTAAAAACAGTATTTTATTTCAGAGGGTTAATGTTGTTAGTGATAAGAATGTTAATACTGCTAGGCCAAAAGCATTAGTTAATACTGCTAAGCCAAAAGCAGTACTTAATGCTGTTAAGGGAAACCAGATTAATGTTATTAAGGCCTCAGCTTGTTGGGTTTGGAAACCAAAGACTAAAGTATTAGGACCATGTTCTAAAACATATAGTGCTTCCCCCATACATTCTGAAAAGGTTTGATTATATTGATGCACAAGGCATATCCAAATCAGTAATGGCTTGGGTCCCCAAAAGAGACTGATTTTCTTACCACATGTGCAGGGCAATCCACAAATGGATTTACAGGACCAAGGAATGATTGACATTGGATGCTCAAGGCACATGACAAGAAACATGTCCTATCTTATTGACTTTGAAGAAATTAATGGAGGATATGTTGCCTTTGGAGGTAATCCTAAAAGAGGGATAATCACAAGCAGAGGTACAATCAAAACTGGTAATTAGGATTTTGAGAATGTTGTATTTTTGTGTATAGAGAATTCAGTTTTAACCTCTTTAGTGTCTCACAAATGTGTGACAAAAGAATAGTTGTTCTCTTTAAGGACACGGAATGTATGGTTTTATCTCTAAAATTTAAGTTAACTAATGAAAGTCATGTTTTAATTAAAGTTCTTAGAAAGAACAATATGTATAGTGTTGATTTAAAGAATATTGTTCCTAAAGGAGGTCTAACTTGTCTCTTTGCAAAAGCCACATCTGATGAATCTTTAACTTTAGCATTAGAAGGCTTGGGACACATTAAATTTCAAAACTATGAATAAAACTGGTTAAGGGATAATCTTGTAAGAGAGTTTACCTTCAAAACTTTTTGGAAATTGATTAAACGTGTTTGCTTGTTCAAGGAAAGCAACATAGAGCTTCTTGTAAGTCCAAAACAGTAAGTTCAATCAGCCAACCTTTACATATGTTGCACATGGATTTGTTTGGTCCAACATTTGTAAAAATCTTAATGAAAAAGATGTATTGCTAGTTGTCACAGATGTTACAGTTGGTTTGTTTGGGTTTCTTTCTAGCTACTAAGATGAGACTGTGGCATTCTTAGTTCCTTTATAACTGGAATAGAAAATCTAATAGATCAAAGGGTAAAGTTGTTGGATGAAATTTGGGCTGACAAAGTCAGATTAGATGGAATGATTAAACTGAAAGAAGAAAAAGCAATGGCAAAAATGAAAGGGCAGATGCTTAAGGAAAAGAAAGATCCAGGGGCATTCATATTTCCAATTATGCTAGAAGGCCGAATCAATGAAAACGCTCTCGCTGATATAGGATCTGACACTAACACCATGTCATACAGAATCTACGAACAGCTAGGTAGAGATGATATCATGAAAGAAGACAGGAACATAAAAATCATATAACTATACAGAAGCTGAAGTAACTGGTCGGTTGGTAAATGTACTATGTCAAGTTGGATTTACCACTCTGTCTGCCAAGTTCTTAATTTTGGAAATACATGTAGACCGGGACGCACCCATCGTGGTGGGTCATGGATTCCTTGATACGATTGGAGGCAACATTGACATTCCAAACAGGATATTTACTACTTTTGATGGACGTACTCGTCAAACCTTTAGAGCAGCTAAATCAGAGAAAATCAGAATTGCTGAGAGCGACTCAGATGACGAAGAAGACTATGTGATTAAGAGGAATGATATGGGAACACCAATTCACAACTCTAGACCAATCGGATACCAAAACAATACCAACCCTGCTGAAAACATGACCTTGTCAACTCTTGAATCAGTAATAAACCCTTTTAGAAAATCAGGTATGGAAAAAGCTGTAGTTTTCTAGGACAACTACCATGCTAAAACTGAGAGATGTTAAATGGAAGTTCGATTACAAATTATGCTATTCTAATCCTGAGTTAGCAACTGGGCAGTGGAAAACTGAGATTCGTTTGACCGACCCCTATGGAAATATCTACATGCAAGCTTTTATGACAAAACCCATGAAGAGGAAATTATCTAAATATCACAAATTGAGTGACATAATGTCACCAAACTAGTTCGTCGAGTAAGCTTTGGAAGCAAGAATAAGGGAGGAAGAATTTGTGCACTCCCAAAATAATGTTTATCGTACTTTAAATTTTACTTTTTGTCGTATGCATATCTAAATAAAATCAATTGTATTAAATCCATTATGGATTATACTTTGATGTACGGGGACTACCCCAAGCCTTTGACTTTTAGTTCCTAGATTGAAGGTTATTTGGCTTCGTATTCAAAATTTCCTACTTCTTCTTCCTCGATTCCATGGGTATCCTGTAAATTGTGTTGTGAACATTGATATTGGTATTTTGGACTTTCAAACGACATCATGAGTTCTAGAGACTACATAAACCCAAATGATGATCAACCATGTGAAGAGGAATGTTTTGATTTCATGTGGCCCAAGATTTTCTAATATCATAGGTAAAACATTATTGTTTGCACACGTATATTGCTGGTCTTTGGTTTCCTTGGTGTAATTTTGATGTTTAGCATTCTTCTTTGACACAGCAGATGGTAATGAATATAATGGTGGTTCCATAAAAGAAGACATACCTACTTCTAAAGAAAGTGTTGACAGACACGAAGCGCCATCTACAGATGATTAAACTCTCGGAATTAATGGAAATGTTAGGACAGCGTTTTTGTCAACAGGAAGCCATGAACATGTAGATACAACTAGGTGGCACGTGTTTTTAATGATTTTTGATCGTTTTAGAAATATGTGTTTGAACAGCCTTAGATCAAACTACATGAGCCACGCAAGTTTGTATTGTTAGTGGTTAATATCAACTGTTAGCAACCAAAAGTTGCAATATGTTATGTTTTCCAGTTTCATACCAACATTCTTTGATTTCTGTTTTTCAGATAACCGGCACCGCATGAAGGATCAAGAGATTCAAACTGAATTTCTTGAAAATGGAGGTTACCATATCTTCTATGCACCTTTTATTTTATATTCAACAATCTATACTTTAGGTACAAATCAGTGTAACGGTGTTGAGTTTATATACCTGATTTTTTGCAAATCAGCTATTACCGACGATGTTTCAATCTATAATGTTGACAAAAAAGGGGGTCCTGAATATTAATCAACACCAAGGTCTGCAGATGTTTCAAACTCTAAAAATTGATAAAATGTGATGATGCGTGTCAACTAGAAGCCATGACCATTGGTAAGATATAACTATGGTGCATGTTTTAAGGATTTTTGATCGTTTTAGAAATATACGTTTGAACAGCGTTGGATCAAACTACATGAGCCACATAGGTTTGTATTGTTGGTGGTTAATATCAACTGCTAGCAACCCAAAGTTTCAATATGTTATGTTTTCCAGTTTGATACCAACATTCTTTGATTTTTGTTCTTTGAGATAATCGACACCGCACAGAGGATCAAGGGATTCAAACCAGATCTGTTGAAAATGCAGGTTACCATATCTTCTATGCACCTTTTATTTTATATTCAATAATATATACTTCAGGTACAAATCAGTGTAACGGTGTTGAGTTTATATATCTGATTTTGTTTACAGCGGCTATTACCGACAAGGTTTCAATTTCTAATGTTGACAAAAGAGGGTGTCTACATATTGTATCAACACCAATGTCTATTGAGTGTTCGTTCACTAGAAGTGATGAAAGCCCTTTAATAACAGCTTCACTAGAAGAAACTCTTCATCTAAACGCAATACGTACACAGGGTAATTTCACTTTTACATATTTCATGATATGCTCATCTTGTAAGTTTTGCACATTTTTATGCTCTTTCTGAGATATTGTCTTCTGGGTCACACTGCTTCCTCATCAATAATGGCACCGATCAACCATCCATATATATATATATAGATGTGACGAACTGCATTATTAGACCTGAAATCATAACCTTTCCAAACAGCAGCCCGAAAAATGCTTATCAGAATTACAGACGGGGAGAGTATTCACATACTACTGACCGCAGATTCCTACAGAATGAAGGTATTTGGTTCTTCTGAATAACTTTTCACTATACTTTGGACATGCTTTATAGTACAGGTGTTAAAGTTATATATCTTATGTTGTCAATAGTGTCTGCCATCAACGAATGTTCAACTCTTGGGACTCAAAAAACAAGCCAGTCGCAGCCTTTACAAATTACAATGTCTAAAAAGCTTTCTTCTAGTAGAAATGTACCAAGGCGACCCTGAAATCAGGGTAGCTTTTAAGTTTTTGTTTTAATGTTTTCTTATTGCATAAATCTCTTAAAATTTCTGTTATTATCCATTCAGCAACCTAATGTATTCACTTCTTTTTACAAGAGACAGTCCGTCTTATAGAGATTTAGGTGGCTATGACTAGCAGTGTTGTCACTGTGGTTGTTTATTTTGGTACAATGAGTGAATGAAAGGCAATGACTATGGTAAGCGAGTTGAATACCATTTATGTTATGGAGGAGGGAAAATATACATGCCTCTGCCGCCTGATCCTCCCGTCTTTATTCAGCAGCTTTTAAGAAACAGCCATTTCATGAAGCATATCAGAGCTTATAACCAGATATTTGCAATGACATCGTTCGGGGAAAAAATCGACGATTCAGTAAACAAGGGAAGAGGACCTTATGTTTTCAAAGTTTCTAGTTAAATTTATCACTAGATTGGGTCGCTCTGCCCAGAAGAAGGTCACCATCTAAGATTTCTCCAGCTGTATATTTATGACACACAAGAGGAAGTTACTAACAGAATGCGGAATTTCAAAGGACGAAATGAAGACACACTAAATCCTGAGATTGTTGAAGGTCTAATACACGTACTTGATGAACATAATTATAACACCCCCATTTTGACATATATAGCAGCGGAAGCTAATCTGGGGTATTATTTTATAGTACAACAATCATAATCATAGAAAACGAATCGTAAAGAGACGTTTTTGGAAAATTTAGTTATCATTCATTATTTCATCAGAGTTTTTACAAACAGAGGTCCCAAAATCTACATGAAAACCTAAAGTTTGAATGATAACAGTTTAGCCATCTTCAGCCCCTTCCACTCAGTAGCCATAAAGATGCTCAGATTACCCAAGATAAACATGCTACCAAGGTCAATACAATTGGTTGAGTAGAAATTCATACAGGTTTATGTTAAAACATTTGAATACAAGTCATCCATAACAGTGGGGTTAGTTGTTATACACCATAATTTAAATAATTTGCAATAGTACAACATTATTATGGAAAACAGTATTATTTCCCTAAGCTCATGACACCAAGACCTTGAGATAATCAATAATCACAAGAAGTTACCCTAACGGGTGCCTTTGCTAAACACCCGCATAGTGATTCAAATGAAGTGCATTTGGTTACCATAATGTATAGGTACAGCAACGGGGAGTTCATTCCCAAATAGATCTATTCACAGCATTCACGCTTACTCCGAAAAGTAATTAACGTTTCATGATAGTGGGGTCTTAATGGCAAAAGTAAAGACTTAAGCAATAATATATCAGGATAGCATGCAGTTGGAAAAACACTTGTCTTCATGGTTTATAGCATGTATCCCCCCGAAACCCCTAGAATGAACCCCTTGATTGTGGGGTGGAGTACCTTTTGAACGTACGGAAGTGATGTCGGCGGGTTTATTGAAAACATTAGAAAGAATTTAAAAAGCGAGTCAAAGAGAACACACCTTAACAGGGAAAATCTGATTGATGGCAAAAGTATATCAAGTGAAAGTAACAGCTACGTCACGCAACCTGGGGTAAATATGTCCAATATTAGAGTGAAAGTTTATGTTTCAAAACTCATAAAGTTTAACGTATTACTTTGATTTATTAATTTATGGAAATATTGGTATCATCTGTTCGGCGTTACATATTCCCAGAGGCCAGTGTAGTATCGTTGAGAGTCAGGCACTTTAAATAGTAAACCCAACAAACTCGTCCAAAACAAATACCCAAATGGAACCCCAACCTCCATAAAATTCCCTAGTCACGTGATAACGATATGATTTTAAGTTTCTTCTTCAAAATCTAGTCGATGATTAAATTACGATAATTATATAACTTAATATTTTATAATGCGTTGACTCGTTGATTAATAGCGATAAAAGTATTGGGTTTTTAATAAAATTGATTTATAATATTAAATATATATTTTTTATAATTTATAAAACAAATTATATTAAAATTTTTTATGTTTGCAAAAATGGGCAATAATATACCCTCCGATTTACAAACTTTTACAAGTTTAGTCCTTTATATATAAAGTATATATAATTTAAACCTTTAACTTTGAAACTTAGCAAGATAGGTCCTTATAGTTATAACTTTAGGAAAATGACATTTTTAGCCCCTCTAGTTATAAATTTTAGAAAGTTACGATATATACCCCTATGCATGAAAATATTTGCAAATTAAGTCCAAAAAGCCATGCAAGCTTATTTTAGGGTTCCAAATGATATTTTCAGGTTATAGCTTATTAGAATAAGCAAAAATAAGATGTTTTAATGTAACAAAAGTTTAGAAAAAGGATTCGTTAGCTAGAAAATCAAAACGGGTCATTTTTAGGGTTTTAACCAAAAACACATGGATTTGAGGATTCAAGGCTTCAAACAAGAGTTTATATATGATCTAACAAACCTTATGAAAGATCTAAAATGGAATATGAGCTTAATTGAACAAGAGATTTTGAGCTACTTGAGCTAAAATGGTCGAATGAGAAGTTCTTGGGTCGTAGATGCCTAGAAATGACTTCAAGACCATGCCCTGTCTCATGTATTCTTAGCATCTACACTATGATCTTAGGGACCCTTACTTGATCCACATTAGTTCTCGATTAGAAACTTCCATTTGATAGGTTGATGAGTTTTTGAGGTGTGATTGATATGTAAAAATTTAAAATGGTTATTTATAAGGTGAGCGAACACCTTTGAGGCCTAGTCCATTGGCTTGGAGTAAGGACCAAGGGTTGTAGAGTGGTGACTAAGGTAGCCATAGGATGAGTCATGAGGTCTAGAAAGCTAGCAATGCAAGGTGGAAGGGTTATGTGGTGTTGGTGTAGCCGGGGCAATAAAGGTGTGACAAGGAGGTGATTTTGCAAACTTGGTGAGCAAGGATGGTGATGGAGGTTCTTGGAAAGCAAGTAGCTGTCACACCCCGAGAAATTCCCCGTCAATATTTTAAACTTTTTGGATCATTATTTTTTATTTTTATACGTTACATTCAAATCCGGTAGTTTACCGGGAAGTTAACCCACGTAAATCTGAAAAACGTCATCAGACGTGTTCTGACTTTGGATTTTGATAAGTTTAGATATTATATCAGTTATTTTATCTTTTCTAAGTGTTTCGTAGTTTATGATCACTCTCGGTATTTATTTTTTCGTCTTAACGTTTAAATTGCGTTTTTTGCGTTTTTGACCTAACGGAACCCCAGAAACTCAAAATCTTTTCGTGTAAACTTTAGTTATCGTTCATCTCATATTCATAGGTCAAGAATTTCATTCTCCCTCTTCTCTTGATATATTTTGGACGCCTAAACCCAAACCAAATGCACCATAAGCCTTGAAATTAATTAAATTACATCTTTTCTTAAACTTCTCATGCATATGGGTGAAAGTGACACATGAAAGAGTCCTTCTCATGCACAATTTCT
Organism: Tanacetum coccineum; assembly: GCA_026074375.1. Lineage (NCBI taxonomy): Eukaryota > Viridiplantae > Streptophyta > Magnoliopsida > Asterales > Asteraceae > Tanacetum > Tanacetum coccineum. The sequence goes on from BQNB010055501.1 coordinate 23,691, forward strand.
CAAGTTTGACAACACCATGTGATTACTTGCACCCTTTGACTCCATTTGACTTAAAATTCCAATTTAAGACCTAATTCATAAACCTTGATCAAAAATTTTGAACCACATGGTCCTTGTGGCTTGCCTATTGCCGAACCACACGCACACTTTTGGTGTGTGTTGGTAACTTATACTTCACTTGACAAGTCAAAACCATAGCTCTTGGCCTATAACTACCATCACATATCATAACTTGGGGTTTCATAATCACTTTCAAGCCTTCAAAAATTTCTTTCTCTCCCTCTTGTCTTCTTAAAACCCACGGCCAACCAACACCCTTATAGGGTTCCCATTTTCTTTGATTTCTTGCATAATCCAAGCATACTAAGTTCATTTCTAAGGACATCTAAGGTGTTTGCAAGTATTGGTTCTTTGATTTAAGTGTTTTCTTCAAGATTTACGAATTTGGGTTTGGTTATTATTTGGGGTTTTTCAAGATCTAGTAATTTTGGGTATAGATCTTGTGTTATTGCTTCTTGTTCTTCATTCTTGTAAGTATCTTAGATCTTTCTTTGTGGTTTGCTTATGTTCTTCTTATATGTTCAAAGATCCATACATCCATATATTGTGTATTATTTTTTTTAAAGATTTTAAAGCAAGATTTTATAAATAATGATGCTACTTCATTTCACTAGTCAAAATACTATGTTCTAGGTGAGATGAGAGTGGATGAGTGTTGCAACAATAAAAATGAAGGGATTAGGTTAGATTTAGGTGTGGTTTTGTTGTGGATTAGTTGTGAATGGAGATTAGGCTAGATTAGGCACTATTGTGAAGTTTGGGTGGATTTTGGTTGCGTTTTTGACAAAAAGTGCTTGCTGATCCGAAATGGTTTTGAGGTTTTGGTCGACCTAAAAATGTTTTCATTAGGCGTAAAAGTAGTTTTTGAAGAGCTTGTTTCGAATAGATAGTTTTTCATATATCGCACATTAAAATCGGACTTAAAACGGCCAAGTTATAGTCAAATGAAACTTGAAACATTTTTCGGCAAAACCAAGTGAATAGTTGCTGATGTGAATAGTAAAATGGGTTTTCGGACACTTTCGGACATTTTTGGACTTTCTAAACACTAGCGAAACATATAGTAACACATACCTATTGATTAGTATCATTTAAAGACGTCGTTAACATATTTTAGGAAAAGCGAGAAAGTTACTAAAAATAGTAAGTTTGGTAAAAATTTAGCGAAACGGACATAGAAGTTAAGCGATTAAGGCTAGTAAGTGCGTTTTGAAAATATGGAAACTTAATAAATATAGGGGACGGTATTAACGTTTTGAAACTAAAAACTTTCCTAAAATAGAAACTTTCTAAAAATAGTAATTTTTGGTTAAACGCCGAAACTTAACGAAAAACTATATGATTTTATTTCGTCATGATTTGATAATCAAACTAAAGCAAACACACATGGATGTATTTTGGTGATGAACATATTGTGCATTTCTTGGCATACTTTCCGTGTTTCTAAGACGCGTTATTATTCTAGGTCGCGGCTAGATTTCTATATCATCTTTTTCTTGCGTGAATTATCATTTGCTCATCTTGCTAAGGTGAGTTCATAGCCCCATGTTTTACTACTTTTACTTTACTATTTTGGGGTGAGAAACATTGCTTGTTTTTAAATAAAAATGGACACAAGTATCTAACGTGAGTGTTACAATGTTTTAACGTGTTGCTTAAGTTTCTTACAAACCACTATTGCCCAAACTATCATGAACCGTTAGTTACCTATGGCCGATTGGATTGGTTAAGTGAGCGTAAATGCCTAGATAGATCTATTGGGATGAATTATACCTATCTGCTTTGGTTCCACTTAACGAAGAACAAACATATATATGTCATGTCGATGTGCGTTGTGGTGGTCTTTGGTTTGGGACACCAGTTAAGGGTAGGAGATACTAAGATGGCATGATATGAGTATGCATGCTACTTTATTACATCTGTGTCATGAACTTAGCTTAACATAAATAACATATTAGGTGATTTGTATCTGTATAGGTAGTCGCATACGTTTTGAAATCTTGTGTCCACCTTGTATTAACTTAAACCGAATTAATTCACCAACATTATGTTGACATTTTTAAACATGTTTTCTCAGGTGCTTAGCTTGGCTTGATTCTTGATCCTAATTGGAGTCTATGTGCTATGTGACTTCGCCAATTTTAAGACTTATCTATTTATATACTCGTTTTCATTATCAAACTTTGTTATGCTTCCGCTACATTTAACTCTCTTATGACCGGTTGTAAAACTTAAATTAATTTTCTTTATGCAACGAGTACAACTATTTTTCAACCGTCCATGATTAGTGGTCGTTCTTTATTGCTTTGTGTTCGGATTGTTATGACGTCACGCCCTCGGACACGTATTCCGTCCAGGCCCCGTCTGGGGGGTGTGACAACATTGTCCCTAATGTTCTTAAAAGTACCCGTAAAAACGAATAAAGGGAAAAGAAAACAAGTGAAAGAAACTAGTACTCCCCTGGTTTGCTCAATAATGAAAAAGAAACATGCGATAACTGGTTAAATCGTCCTCCAAGATTCATCCAATGAAACTTTCTAAGAACTTCCAAGCTTCTTCTCGTCAAATATAACATGTAAATCAAAGACAAAGACAACTACACCAATCGTAAAATCAGTGGGATAGATATATACAACGAGAGTTTAGGGTTTGACTCTATGAAAGCAGTAAAGATAGGATGAAAGCAATGATATAATCATAGGTTTCTGGAGGTTTACAACAAAATTACAAATTTTAAATATTGAACATTTTATTTTTCAAAAATACTTGAAAATTTTCGAATCTTCACATTGTTGGAGACGCGACGCCTTCGGGTTTAATCCAAACGCCGTCTCCACGCACTATGAAGATTTCCTCTTCGTTTTTAATGAGAAATTTCCTACACGCAATTTTATTAGTTATATTTGTAGAAAACACTACATAAAAACCTGGAATTAATCATTACAATCATATGACTCAAAACTAACGCGAATTAATCCAAACAATTTATTTTAAATGTTTGAATTGGTCCCCGTACAATTATTTTATGCAAAATACATTTGATTGTAGATAAGACGAAGTTACAAACAAACAAAGCATGATTACAAAATGATTCAAACATTATAAAACAAACAATAAAGAATAAAACACATGACACTCCTAAATGCGGGAAAGTAAATATTAGGTTGCCTTCCAAAAAGCGCTTTTCTTTATTTATGAGTCTTGTAGCTAGACTCAAAGTCACACGTCCTTACGTGACTTCTCCTTCATCATCCATTTTATTTTCTATTTTGACAAGAGCGGGATGCTTATTTCTGAAGTTTTTGCTCCTCCATTGGTCGAACTTTATCTCCTTTTTCCTGGTGAAGTTTTATCTTTTCCTCCCATTACAAGACTAGCCTATTTACGGTCATAGCGAGGGCTATAAGCTCTATATCATTCTTAATCCCTTTCTCGATCTTACATAGGGATTCAGGTATCCTATGAAAACTTATCTTACTCTTTCCAAACCTTAAAGTTATGGTGCCCTTATCAAACTTAATCACGGCCTTAGCCGTTGTCAGGAATGGTGTTCCTAAGATGAAGGGCCTCTTTTCGTCTTCCTTTATATCTAAGATCACGGAGTCCACTGGGTACGCATAACCAGCAACATCCACTAATACATCTTTGGCTATTCCTAAGGGATAGATATACGAATGACTAGCCAGGGAAAGCCTAATGTTGGTTTCTGTAGGCCTTTTATTGGTTAGCTTACTGTAGGTGGAAAAGGGCATGACGTTCACATCAGATCTTCAGTCAACTAAGGCATTTGTGTTTTAATCCTCTTATGTTACATGGTATTTCAAAATTTCTTCCAATGTCCTCCTTCTTTGTTATCTTTTTCTTGAGGATTGCTTCATAAACAGGCCCCTTAGGTGACAAATTATAGGTTTTCCCTTTTATTTTTCTTGCTCGGACTCCTAACAGGGAGTCATTTAACTTTTGATTGTCCATAAGCCCTTCGATTAATTTTTCATTGATTCTATGTTTCAGGTAATATCCTATAGTATGGGAACTGGAGGCTCCTGCCGCTTCTTCCTCTTTGTTCTTCGTGATGTTATCTCTTACACTTTTGGTTGGTTTATCATCTACCCTTCTTTTAACTCCGTTCGTCACGGAAGCTTTTTTAGGAGGCTCTTCTTCCTCAGATTTGTTAGGTTCCACTATGCTTTCAATGATTGCCTTATTGTTTACTACGTCTTTTTCCTCCTCTTCTCGGATGACGGAGATGGAATTTACGTTCTTAGTAATGGGGTACCTAGCCTCTTCTCTAGTTAATACCTTTTCCGGAGTTCGGCTGGCTGAGAGTTCCTTAAGAAGTCCGAACATTTCTGTCATTGATCACTTCACGCTATTTGAAGATAGCGTTTTCGAACCTCTCCATTCTTTCGACGTGTGCTGCCATGTAGTCTCGTACCCGAGCCTTGAAAGTTGTTTCTAACGCTTGTGGCTGAGGGTTTGGATTGGTATGTTCACAAAAAGTGAAAGGGTTCTACTTCGGTGGCTAATTTTGGTTTTGCAGGCGGGGGTTTGAATAAACCGCTTCAGCATAAGCTTGGAGGACTTGCGTTGAGCTAGGTCTAGGTGTCGGTGGTGAAACATTTAGTAAGAAATTGATCTGGTCTTCAAGCTCAAGAAGTATTTGGTCAGGTGTTTTCGAGGTGCTTTGAGGTGTAGAAATAGCCTTGACCGGTTTGACAAAATCTTTTAAATCATTCCATCTCTCATAGTCGTAAAGAGCGAGGTTCTCAATGATTTCCCAGGATTCGTCGGTGTTCTTATAGCGGAGTTTGCCGCCGGTGGTGCGGTCAATCTCACACTTAAGATGAAAGGAGACATGATCATAAAAAATTTGAATTAGAAACCATTGATCGATGCCATGATGAGGAACTTTTTGGAGTAAGTCCTTGAAACGAGTCCATGCTTTAGATAGAGATTCTCCTTGATGTTGTTGAAACATAAGGATATCATTACGAAGTTTTGCAGTCCTTCCCGGTGGAAAGAATTGAGCAAGGAAACGAGTAGTAAGATCCTCCCATGTGGAGATGGATCCTGCAGGAAGACGTTCAAGCCAATTGCTAGCTTGATCGCGAAGGGAAAATTGAAATAAACGTAGGAGCATTCTTTCCCTATTTGCACCATCAAGGTCAAGTGAGTCCACAAGTTTTAAGAAATCCTTGAGGTGTTGCTTTGGATCCTCAGACCGAAGTCCGAGGAATGAGCTTCCGTTTTGCACCAACCGGATGGTGTCGGATCGAAGAGGTACCACATTGTTCCCTTCGGGGAGTTCAATGGTGTTCCTATAGCCTTCGTGGCTAGGTCTGGAGTAATCTCCAAGAGTACGGATAGGATTCGCGTCTCCCATGGTGGTTGACGAGAATGATTTACGAAACAAATAACACGAAGAAAAGATAGACTACGAGAAAGCTAATATAACGGAAATAAAATCTCACTTGAAAGGATTCAAGCGAGTAGAACTAAGCTAAACTAAGTTCGAAACCTAACTATTCCCCGGCAGCGGCGCCAAAAACTTGATGTGCGGTTGTCGTAAAGACTTCTACACGAAGTTTTACAACTCCCTAGGCAGTGTACCTAATCGTTGCAGTGTAGTATAGGCAAGACTCGGGGGTTGTTATCGTTCTCTAGGGGAATAGGTTGGGAAGGCTCGAACAGGGCTTAGCCGAGATCTACAGGATTGAAAGGAGATTCTTTTTGTATTTTTATATTTTATAGAAAGCAGATAAAATCAATGGTTTGAGAGGTTGGTTGATTAACTAATTAATTAAACTAAATATAATCTATACTACTGGTGATAACTTTATGATAAGATAGTGTATTTACTTAATCATGCATTACTCATTAGATTGCTTCTCCTAATCGTTTATACTGCCAGTTGTATTTTAGTAGTACTGGATATAAAAGTTAGTACTGCCAGTTTTGACGGATAACAGATGACACACACATGATGGATCTCAGACAAAAAACACAAGTTGTTGGGTGTTTGCTGTTTGAATTTTGGTTTTGGATTTGTTACACACACAGGTTCAAGAGGTATTTGAGACAGATTTAAATGTTCTTAAAGATTTAAAAGGCACATATTTTGGATTATTTGTTCGAATTGGTTACGAAGATGGTTATTTATCACATATTTGAAGATGAAGTGGAATTATTTGGGTTTGTGTTCTTATCATATCTCAAATGGTTTACAACATTTGGAGGTAACTCGTTCGTGCTTAGAAACGATGTGACGAAGACTTGACAAATCTAGCAACGGTGTGTGATCTAACTTATGATGCTTAATGCTCCAATTTGCTAATCACTTTGTCTATGTGTCTATAGAAGATGAGGATAATTGTCAAGAGGTTGCGATCTACTTATATTTCACAGATTTATTTATAAGTTTGGAGTCACGTGGATAGTACAAGACATAAGACACAAGTTTGGGTTATTCTACTTCTACATCAAGTTCGTTATACTTAGTTTTCTTCATCAAGTAATCATTACATAGAGCTTACAGAATTTGAAGATTCAAGAGATGGTTAACATACTTTTTAGGGGAAGCTTATTGTTGACATGTTTAACCATCTACATGCACCACTTGAGGGGAAGTGTTTCGTTACTACTGCTAGTCATTTATTATTGCTGCTAGTTTATGTTTCTACTGCTCAGAGTCATTTTTCGTATTATGCTTCATGGCGGGTACTTTGAGTTATTGGAAGGATGGATTGGTAGTGTGGTATATGATTTGTAGCTGTTATGATCCAAGTTGCATATCTACAAAAGACCCCTATTAGATGATTACAAAAAGGGGAAGAAGATTACAGGTTTATTGATTTGCAGCTTATTATATGTGGTGGCATGATACAAAGGATATCTGATTAAGGGGAAGCTTGGAATTTTGTTTCATTCAAGGAGATGACTACATCTTAACTTCAGGGGAAGCTTTGGCTTTATGATGAAGTTCGTACACGACTTTGTTTGTTTTGTCATCATTAAATAGGGGAAGATTGTTGGGATTTTAGATTTGATGAGACAAAATAAATAAAAGAATAAAACATAAGGACTAAATCTAGCATTATGGAATTCTACAAGCTGGTGGAGAATTATTGAAGATTTAGTCAAAGATATCAAAAGATAAAGATTATGGAAGATCTCCTTATGAAGATAGAAGATATCAAAAGATCAAGTTTAATATTTAAATGATTTATTTGTCTTATACTTATCTTTTCTTTTGTAAGCATGAAATGTCGTCTATTTATAAAAGAGATTCATAGGCGGTACTGTATTGGATATCAGAATCATAGAAGCTCCTCCAATGAGGTCTAGAAACGCGTGTGTTTTCTACAGTTTTAGCTAATAGTTTAGATAGTTAGTTATTTTATTGGTTAGTAGTCCCACAAAATAGAGTCGATTGGTGGAAGGTTGAAACGTATATGAATGAAAAAAACCTTGTTAAAATAACTTTGTTCATTATGCTATTTCTGCTATGCATTCTTTCATGTTCATTGTTATTTGTCCTAGATATAAAGGTCTAAACAACCTGAGCTACAACTATATTTATACTCCACAAGTGGTATCAGAGCCTCGTTGAGAAGCTTTGATTGAGAAGAACACATTCTCTACATTTGGTGGTGGGGAAGAAGAAATGGCGTACATGAACCTTGACTGGTACAAAACTGTCCTCTTGGTTTAGTGATCTAAAATGATGATCTACCAAACTTAATGATAATCTTGATAGACTTTATAATGATTGTTATATTAAAGTTCAAGCATATCAGAATGTTGTTAAAACATTAGAATCACAACGAGCATGGTATCAAAATAATCAGTTAGCCTATGAGGAAAAGATTAGGGTTTTGCAAAGAGATTGGCAAAATCCGTTCTAATGCTGTTAAATATCTGAAAAAAAAATCAATGCTGAGATAAAAATGGAAAAACAAGATTTGCAAGCTAAATTAGATAATTCTTTGTCCAGGTTTAATAAATGGAAAGAATCTTCTAAAAACTTAGCTAAATTGATAGATAATACTATGTCTGTGAAATCAAAGCTAGGTTTGGGATACAAGGATTATACAGGGGCCGACATGAACATTTATTATTCCTGAAATGCAAGATATTTTTGATCCAGAAGAAGCGAATGATAAAACATTTATTATTCAAGAACATGTTAGGTTTGTCAAAGAAGGAGGACATGTAAATGCTGTTCCCCACCATCACTGGAATTTTCATGCCTTCCTTCAAACCAACCTGACATTGATGAATCAAATAAAAAGTGAATATGGTAAAAATGTCTTGTGAGTCATCCTGCTGATGAGTCTTTGGCCTTATACTTGCTCGTTATTGATCCTAAAAACAAGTGAGAAATGTCAGTGTGTAAGTCTAAGTTAGTGCTGAATCACCTGAGTTTATTCCTCAAATCTGTTTGTTCTAAAAAAAAATGTTCTAAGAAAAAGATTTAAACTTAGGAAAAACAATAAGATCATAGAGGTAATCAAGAGGATGGATGGTATTATGATGAAACAAAAGTTAGAGATAATTTGAGGTTTAAAAATAAAGCTTGCTTGTTTGTGGTTGTTTTGATCACTTGCAGCACACCTGTAAAATAAGAAAAGATGAATTAACAAGAAACAGGTTAACCAATATGGAATAAGTCAAGACATGTGAATCACCAGAACTTTGTTCAAAAACCCTTTCATAAGAAAACATCTAATTACAACAGATGTATTAACAAGAATGTTAAGGGTACAAGATATGATTCTTCTAAAACAAAAACAAAGGTGAATCCGGTTAAGGCCTTAGCTAAGTGGGTTTGGAAACCAAAACAAGCTGTTTTAGAACATGTATCCAAATCGTCTAGAGCATCAAAAGTTTTAACCAGATATGATTATGTTGATGTCTATGGAAGATTCAAGTCGGTTCTGGCTTGGGACTTCCAAAAGCACTAATCCTTTCTTGTCTTGTGTTTCTTGTATATTTTAAAAAAAAAGGTTTATGCTGCTTGTTCGATTCATTCTTGCTGGTTGGGAAAATGTTTCTGCTACTTGTTCTTCATTCCTGCTTTACGTGTTCCTGCTGGTCTTCATCAAGGTTCCTAATGATGGTCAAATAAGTGTGTGAATCTTGGAAGTGGTTAAGTCGTGAGTTTATGGTTAGCAATACGTATTGCTAAGTTTGCGTGATAAATGGGAGAGTAATATTTGCCGTGATTATATTTCTCCTATTAATATGGTACGTGGTGTTTGATCTTGAATATATGGGTTGGTAATGTACACAGCAGATAAGATGGAATGTGCGAAATATATGGGAGTAGTTACAATGCATATTTGACTGAGTGAATGGTGGAGTTATTTTGGACATGATTTATATGGAAACCCTAATTCATAGGGATTTTGTTTATTCTTTGAATAACTTCCTTATATTCTGGTCTTGCTCACATGTTAAGTTGCCAGTTTTGTGGGTCACGTGTTACTGCTGCCAAAAGGATAGACGTGGAAAAGGTCAGTTCATGACTTATTATGAAATTCCTATGGTTTCGTTTGTTAAAAGTTCCTGCTGGTACTCGTTTGTTGATCCTGCTGATTGCTATTCTCGATTCATGCTGCTCATAATTTATTTCTGCTGGTAACGATCATCGTTTCTGCTGGATATATTGTATTAATTGGAACCAACCGAACAAGTCAATTCTTGTCAACCGAACTAGTTCAAGCCTTTGAAGACTAAACTAGTTATAATTCAAGGTGAACTGAACAAGCACAAAACTTCATGCACCGAACTAGATCTCTCTTCAAGAGCCGAACAAGACAATTTGTTTTTGGAACCGAAAAAGTCATAACTCTTTCAACCAAACTAGCTTAATCCTTTTTGAACCAAACGAGTTCACTTCAAGGACAACCGAACCAGTGAACTTCATTGTTGAACCGAACGAGTTCCTACCTCTCAGCAACCGAACGAGTGGATTTTTTTTAGAACCGAACTAGTCGAATCTACAGTAACCGAACTAGTGAAGTCTTTTACAACCAAACGAACCAAAATTATTTGATAACCGAATGAGCAAAACTTTAATTGTGACCGAACTAAATAATCAAACAATAACAAACAACAACAAAACCTAAAACACAAAGCAATCATACAACAATCACTTGAGATCCATTCATTTATACTTAAATCAAAATGTCAACAGATAAAGAATCAAGTGCAGCAGGAACGGACAATCATCCTCCCATGTTGGTTGAAAGTGACTACGAATCATGGAAAATTCGTATCGAGAGGTATATTCGTGGTAAAACCCTTGGTAAGTTAATTTGGAGATCAATCCAAAATGGACCAACTCCGCATCCCCAAATTACTGTGACAGAAGGTCAAGGTGAGGATGCAGTACAAGTAACGAGAGACAAGCAGGATGAAGAGTTTACTAAGATTGAGAATAATCAAGAACTAGCTGATATTCAAGCAAGCAACATTCTTAGTCAAGGGCTCCTAAGACATGTATTCAACATACTAAACCAGACTCGTACTGGGAAAGAGATTTAGGACAATGTAGAGCTACTAATGAAAGGTTCGGGAAAGTCTCTCCAACAACAGAAGGAAGAACTGTTTGATGAGTATGAACGATTTCGTGCAATAGGAAATGAGTCAATTCATGACTACTTTGTTCGTTTCCACAAGCTGATCAATGATATGAAGATTACTCAACTTAACATCCCTACTCATCAGATGAACACCAAGTTTGTCAACAACCTTCCGTTTTACTGGGGTAAATATGTGACTAATGTGAAGCAGAACATTGACATTTCAACAACGAACTATGTTCACATTTATACCCACCTGAAAGCCTATGAGCCTCATGCCACAAAGACTCTTAAGAAACAAGAGCAGTCTTCAAGTATCATTGATCCATTGGCTTATATGGCTCAAGCAACACCAACCACATCTCTTCCACCACTCTCTACCTCACAACCACAACCAGCTGTTTTGTCTCCAAATGACGCAATGATGGCCACTATGACACAGATAGCAAATCTTTTAAGTGGTTTCCAGAAGCAGTTTCCTCCTACCAATAACCAGCTCAGGTCATCCTCCAACTCGAGGACACATGCTACGGTGCATGACGGCCAAATTGTTACTGAAACCGTTCAGAGAAGAGCTCCAGGGAATGTTGGAAACACAGGATCGAGAGGCAATCAAAGTTATGGTAATGTGACTACTGCTACAGGGAAGAAGGTGATATGTTATAACTGCCGAGGGGAAGGGCATGTTGCAAGGCAGTGCAAAGAACCAAAGAGAGCGAAGGATTCTCAGTACTTCAAAGATAAGATGCTGCTCATGGAAGCAAAGGAAAAGGGAGTTACTCTTGATGCTGAAGCTGAAGCATTCCTCGCCAATGTGGAATGTACTGCTCCCTATGATCAACCTCTGGCAATGGCTACAACAAACATCTTCGAAGTCAACCATGAGGATGCTTATGATTCAGACGTGGATGAAGGCCCCAATGCTGCAGCTGCTTTCATGGCCAATCTGTCATCCACCAGTGGCAACAATCATCATGTGAATGAGGTACACCCCAATGCTATTCAAATAAATGATAGTGTGAATTATCAGCTGTCTCATGAGATGCACCACGAAGAACAATCAGACTCTGATGTTGAGTCAGAGCTTGATGACAATACGACTCCGTATCATCAGCTTGAACTTGAACGCAGAGCCAAAGTTGTTCCAACTGAGGTATCTACTGGGTCATCTGCTAATATCTCTATGGTTACCATTCTTGATGAAATGCGAGATACTCTAGATGAAAAAACTCAGGAAAATCAGGATCTCAGTCTTGAAAATCAGAATTTAACAGCTGAGCTTGCAAAATGTAAGCTAGAAATTGTTCGTCTAGATACCCAACAGGTTAAACTTGACCTAGAACGCCAAGTTAGACAGGAACAAAACCTAGTGACTCAGCGTAACGAAAGAAACGCTGAACTTGAGCAAGAGAAAGTGATGCTAAAAACACACCTAAAAAGTAAAGATATTTCAATTGAATTTTTGAAATCTGAAAATCAAAAGGTGTTAACTGACAAAAAGAAACTTGAGGATAAATACCTCGATGAAATAGTATGTTTAAAAAGTGCAAACAAAGTTGCAACTGATCTCTTACAAAAGTTTCAAATGCCAACTCACCAAAAAATGCATCACAGGACTTGCACAAGGATATTCTAGGTCGCAGTAACCCACGATATGGGAAAAAGGCTCCCATTATTAATGCTAG
>BQNB010055502.1:0-34233 GCA_026074375.1 Tanacetum coccineum
CATCCACCCACCCTATTACTATCCTATCTGATTCCAATGTTGAGGATGTTTTTTCCTCTACGAACACTCTTGACTATACTTCGGCTTCACTGGACTATTTCCTAGCCTTACCAGGAAACACTCCTTCTGACTCTTCAGATGATTTAACTAAGTATCTTTTGGCCTCACTAGCCATCTCACCTTTCCATGATGATCCATATATGAAGGTCATGGAAGCATATAATGCTAGTAGTAATGAATCACCTATTCCACCACCACAAGCTCCTATTGCTCCACTGCCTATTTTGCCTCCATCTCCAATGTTATCACTATCACCAATGTTTGATTCCCGAGATTTCTTTCTTCCCGAAGAAATTTTACCACCTAAGAAACGAGCTCATTTCCTATCATCCTCCTCTAATTTCTCTACCCCACCTCAAGTATTTGAGATTGGAGAGAGTTCTCATAAGACGAGTTTGGAGTGCCATGAGGAACAGATCGAGACTATTTTGAATCACTTAGATGAGCTCCCTCTCGAGCGCATTAAGCATATGGAAGATAAGATAGAAGGTCTTGGTAATGGTCGAGTAATCATACAACGAGATTTTGACCAACTAGAAACCGAACTTCAAGAAGCCCATACTCAGATTTCTGGATTTCAGAGAGAGAAAATAAGCCATGCCGACGAGATTATTCTTGCTCGCGTCAGGACTTCTACTCTGGAGATACTCATCGACGATATCCAGGTTCGCCACCGATCAGATATGAAGAGTCTTCTGGACAAGATCCATGAACTCAAGAACCACAAGAGAGGACCACCAGAATACTAGACTAGATCTTTGTCAATTATAGCTTTTGTTTAGAATCCAACCACTGGATGTGTGGCATAAATAATGACACTTGTCATATTTTGACTAAGTAAAATATGTAGACAAGTTGTTTATGACATAACGAAGTTGTGATTCTATTATACCTTGCTGTTTCATGATATCGATTTATGTATGTCGTGGTTGTCTATCCTACACCTTGTGTTAAGGTTATTCATGTATCGTATCTTTATGTATCCGAGATTACTATGGTTCTCTTACCATCTGGTTTTCTCAAACCTTTGTACCTAGATATCATGGATATGATTAATGATCAAGATATTGAGCATACAATTTCACCTACACCATCACCAGACTATCCTTTGATGAATAATATAAGTGGTCGCGGTATGAAACCACTGAAAAGTGAACCAGTCCTCCAGAAACCTAATAAGCCAGATGGTTGTTAGAGTGTCCATCACTGGAAGCCTTCCCCTGTGTAAGAAATTCACCCTGCATCATACAGGACCTTGCACTGTCAAGTGTCAGACTTGCAACAAGGTGGGTCATCAGACAAGGAACTGTAGAAGCAAAGGGCCAGCCACTGGAAGCAACCTGTAACCAGTGTCAGTAACTTGTCATGCCTGTGGAGAGAAAGGACATTAGAAATATCAGTGCCTAAAATCAAACAACAATGCCCATGGAAAAGCATACTTGCTGAGGGATAAGAATGCTCACCAAGATCAGAACGTAGTCACAAAGCACAAGTTGCTACCATGGCAAATGCTGACAATACCAATAGGAACACCGGACTAAGAGAAACTCATAAGAAAATGTAGCTACAAAGAGTTTATGAGCTGCCAACCTTTTAATTTCAACGGTACGGAAGGCGCTATTGGCCTCATCCACTAGTTTGAACGAACTGAATCGGTATCCCTTTGTAGTAACTGTACTGAGGACTGCAAAGTGAAATTTGCTACTGGTATGCTGACTGAAGAAGCTTTGTCCTGGTGGAATTCATAATCGCGCCAGCCCTGATTGAATAAAGGAAGCCTACAAGATCACCTGTATCCCGAATTAAAAAAGCTCTTAATAAAGAAGTATTGTCCCCGAACCGAGGTCAAGAAAATGGAAGATGAACTTTACAATCTGATTGTAAAAGGGAATGATCTCAAGACTTATGTTAGAAGATTCCAGGAATTGGCAGTCTTATGCCCAACTATGGTGCCAAATTTTGAGAAAACTCAGAAACTTTCATCAGGGATAACCCAGAAGTATTGACTGGGAGATGTTACCCCCGCTTTCAAAGCCTCAAACTTTGGAGGAAACCATTACCATAACCCAGAGGTTAATAGATCAAGTAACAAAGCATAATTCTGTGCAAGGAACCAATGATCACAAACAAAAGTTTGATGATAAAAGAACCATCACCAACAAAAACAGCTACCAAAATAACCGTAACAACAATAGCAACCGCAACAATGATCACGAACAACAACCTAATAGAAGGCAATAAATCATCAAGGCTTATGCTACCACCCCAACTAAAAATAGTAAGTATACTAGATGCCTTCCTCTGTGTAAGAAATGTACCCCGCATCACACAGGACCTTGCATTGTCAAGTCTCATACTTGTAACAAGGTGGGTCATCAGACCAGGAACTGTAGAAGCAAAGCCCATCCAACAGATAGGCATCCTGCAACCAGTGGTCCATAAACTTGTCATGCGGTGTAGATAAAGGGCATTTACAAAACCAGTGCCCAAAAGGGCAAAAAAACAACAATGCCCTGAAGAGCAGTACAATGGAGTGAACAAGAATGCTCACCAAACCGGAAAGTAGTCACGGGTATGTTCCTTCTAAATCAACATCTAGCTAAAATATTATTTGATTTAGGAGCCGATAAAAGTTTTGTATCCATATCTCTTGCTTCTATTCTTAATATCCCACCAATTACACTAGATACCACCTACGACATTGAAATGGCCGATGGAAACCTAGTAGGCACTAATACCGTTATCCAGGATTGCACCCTAATTTTGCTAAACCAACATTTCAAAATTGACCTTATGCCGATTAAACTCGGTAGTTTTGATGAAGTTATTAGTATGGATTAATTATCCAAGTATCATGATAGAATTATCTATTATGAGAAAGTCGTGCACATCCCCATTGACAATGAAACTTTGATCATACGAGGTGATCAAAGTAAAACTTGACTAAACCTCATATCCTGTATAAAAACAGAAAGGTATATATCTAGAGGATATCAAGTTTTCATAGCTCAAGTAATGGAGAAAAAGTCAGACGAAAGACGACTGGAAGATATACCAGTAGTAAGAGAATTTCTAAAAGTTTTTCCTGAAGATCTACCCGGCCTTCCTCTGGTTCGCCAAGTAGAATTCCAAATCGATTTAATGCCTGGAGCGGCACCAGTAGCCCGAGCACCTTACAGATTAGCTCCTTCAGAAATGCAGGAACTATCTGACCAACTACAAGAGTTAGCAGACCGAGGTTTTATCCGACCAAGTACTTCGCCTTGGGGAGCTCCTATCTTATTTGTTAAAAAGAAAGACAGATCTTTCAGAATGTGTATCGATTATCGGGAGCTGAATAAACTCACCATAAAGAATCGTTACCCATTACCCAGGATCGATGATTTATTCGACCAGCTTCAAGGTTCGAGTACTTACTCAAAGATTGACTTAAGATCAGACTATCATCAATTGAGAGTTAGGGATGAAGATATTCCCAAGACTGCTTTTAG
Source organism: Tanacetum coccineum (assembly GCA_026074375.1). NCBI lineage: Eukaryota > Viridiplantae > Streptophyta > Magnoliopsida > Asterales > Asteraceae > Tanacetum > Tanacetum coccineum. Next base: position 3,552 of record BQNB010055502.1, read on the forward strand.
AACGCGGTACGGACACTATGAATTCCAAGTGATGACATTTGGTTTAACTAACGCACCTGCTGTGTTCATGGATCTCATGAACCGTGTGTGTAAACCATAGTTGGATAAATTTGTGATAGTGTTCATTGATGATATTCTTATCTACTCCTATAACAAAGAAGAACACACAGATCACCTGAGAATAATCCTGGAATTACTAAAAAATGAGAAATTGTATGCCAAGTTCTCCAAATGTGATTTCTGGATCAGTATCGTGCAATTTCTTGGCACGTATTTAAATAGTCATAATATCACATTGAACCCTAACCAAGATTGATGCAGTTAAGGAATTGGGCATACATCCCTACCATAACCCATAGAAATACGCTTATTCTAAGCCTTGCTGTCTACTATCGGAGATTTAACAAAGATTATTTCGAAGAACTCAAAGTCATTGACAGAATTAAAACCCAGAAAAAACAAGAAAGAAGATATGGGGAGAAACCAAGAGTCAGCCTTCCAACTGCTAAAACAAAAATTATGTGAAGCTTCAATCTTAGCATTACCAGAAGGAAACGATGACTTTGTCGGTTTGTACAGTGAGGCATGCACTCAAGTCTGGGAGCGGTGTAAATGCAAAGAGAAAAAGTTATTGCATATGCATCCCGACAACTTAAGTCTCATGAAGAAAACTATACCACACACGACCTCAAATTAGGAGCAATAGTGTTTGCTCTTAAAATTTAGAGACACTATCTGTATGGCACAACGTTACATATTCACTGATCATAAAAGCCTTCAGCGTATCCTTGATCAGAAAGAGTTGAACATGAGACAACATTGTTGGTTAGAATTGCTTGCAGATTACGATTGTAAGATTCGCTACCATCCTGGAAAGGCAAATGTTGTTGCAGATGCCTTAAGCCGGAAGGAACGAATCAAACCACTCCGAGTTAGAGCATTAGTCATGGACCGCTGTCACCCCAAAATTACCATCGACGAAATCCTCTGAACAGCCCAAAGTGAAGGCACTTAAAGAAAGAATATCAAAGCGAGAACCTACCGAGAAGGACAAAGCATATTTAAGTACATCTGCTTGATACTCGATTGTATCAAGAATCAAAGTTGGTTACCACTCTTTGGTAATTTGAAGGACTTAATCATGCATAAATCATATAAATCGAAGTATTCTATTCACCCAGGTTCTGACAAGATGAATCAGGATTTAAAGAAACTCTATTAGTGGCCTAACATGAAGGCGATCATCGCTGAGTAAGTGGCAATATTTGGACATCTCTAGATTAAAGAATAATTCAGAGCCATCCCCGCTTGCTGATGAACACTTACTAGAGATTCCTACATTGGAAATAGGAAAGAATAAACGATGGACTTCGTTATAAACTACCTAAAACATCAAACGAACATGACATAAATTTGTCATCTAAACTGTCTACCAAATCAGCACACTACATCGCCTAACCAAGATACAGATAATATGAAACCCTTACAAGGATGATATAAAAGAAATTGTTGCAATCACGCATGGGCGTGCCAATATCCATCATATCGGATCGTGACAGTCATTTCACATCCAGATTTTAGCAGTCAATGCAGAGTGCTTTGGGTACTCAATTAGACATGAGTACGGCAAATCATCCCGAAACCGATAGATAAAGTGAAAGAACCATCTAAACACTTAAAGATATGCTTCAAGCTTGTGTCGATAGATTTTTGGAAAAGATGGTAAAGACACTTACCGATTGGAAGTAATTTTTCCTTACACTAACAGTTACCAATACCAGGTATTAAAGTCATAGCTGCACCATTTTAACACTTTATGGACGAAATGCCCGATCACCTGTCTGTTAGGCCGAAGTTGGAGATGTTCAACTCACGGGACCAGAGATAATCCATGAAACCACTGAAAAGATAGTGCAAATTAGACAATCTTGCATCACAAGAGAACGGCAAAAGTTATCGCAAGAAAAGCAAAGCCTTTTGGAATCCAAGTTGGAGATCGTGTTATGTTAAAAGTGTCACCTCGAAAAGGTTTCATCCGATTCGGAAAGTGGGGAAAGCTTAACCCCTGGTACATTAGACCATTTAAGATCCTTAAAAGGGTCGTCCTAGTGGCATACAAACTTGAGCTTCCTAAAGAACTCTGTAATGTCCACAGTACTTTCTACATTTCTAATCTAAAGAAATGACAGTCATTTCACATCCAGATTCTGGCAGTCAATGCAGAATGCTTTGGGTACTCAACTAGACATGAGTATGACATATCATCCCCAGACTAATGGACAGAGTGAAAGAACCATCCAAACACTCGAAGACATGCTTCGAGCCTGTGTTATAGATTTTGGAAAAAGATGGGAGAGACACTTACCATTGGTATAATTTTCTTACAATAACAGTTACCATGCCAGTATTAAGGCAGCACCATTCGAGGCACTTTATGGTCGAAAGTGTAGATCACATGTCTGCTGGGTCGAAGTTGGAGATGTTCAACTCACAAAACCAGAGATAATCCATGAAACCACCGAAAAGATAGTGCAAATTCAACAACGCTTGCAAGCTGCAAGAGACCGGCAAAGGAGTTATGTCAATGTAAGGTGAAATCCTTTGGAATTTCAAGTTAGAGATCGTGTTATGTTAAAAGTGTCACCTCGGAAAGGTGTCATCCGATTCGGAAAGCGAGGAAAGCTTAACCCCCGGTACATTAGACCATTTAAGATCCTTAAAAGTGTCGATCCAGTGGCATACAAACTTAAGCTTCCTGAAGAACTCAGTAATGTCCATAGTACCTTCCATGTTTCTAATCTAAAGAAATGCCTATCTAACGAATCCATCGTCATTCCCATGAAAGAGCTTTGGCTCGATGACAAACTCAACTTTATGGAAGAACCAATAGAAATTATAGATCGAGAAGTCATGCAACTAAGATAAAGTCGTATCCCTATAGTCAAAGTAAGATGGAACTCTAAAAGAGGACCAGAATTTATGTGGGAACGCGAAGATCAAATTCGTGCCAAATATCCACATCTATTTTCAAACATCACTCCAACATCCAACTAAATCTCGGGATAAGATTTCTTTAAGGTTGGGAGACTATAACAACCCATAATTTTCCTCTATGTAATTATCAATCTATTAAATTAGATGCAATGTAATTTCCATCTATTAAATTAGATGCAACCATTTTCACGAGAATATTTTTGCTTTATTCCATCCATTATGTAACGTAACTTACATAACCAAAGTAAACGTGCTCACGCAACCACCAATGCCAATTTCATGAACGTTTATACTAAGTAAACGTTATAATATGTCAAGAAAAATGTTTTAAACTCCATTTTTACCATACGTTATCTATTTAACGTACCATTCACAATGTTTATTATGAAACGAACATTATACGTTAACGTTTATATCAAAACCCCGATTTCAAGTAATATTTTCATATAAACCAAATGTAAAAGATAATAAGGCATGTGTACAAGTTATCAATACATGAAATTGGAATATCTTTTCCCTCCAAAACCATGGTACAACTTCTTTAAGCTTAAAGTACAAGCCGATTATGCATGATATTCAAAACATGCATTTTCCCTCCATTTTTCTAAGGCATTTCTTACCACCTCTTAAACACAACTTACAAGCCTTTCATGCACAACATTTAAACACTAAATTCCCTCTAATCCTAAACCCTAGCTCGTCCCTAAACCCTAATCCTAACCCTAAACCTAGATGAAACCCTAACTAACCCTAACTAGTTTTAAGACTAGACTAACCAAGTAACCACCCTCACTCCACTATGACATCACCACCACATCACCACTAAGCACCTCAAGCACCTCTATGAATAGCCACCATGTGACCTACTTGCCCCTTGCCCTCCAAGTTACCTCATCACCACTTGGGTATACCGAGCCTTCTCCTACCACCTTACACCTCTCTTGGCTACTTACCTAGCTTCTAATACTCACTACTAGCTTATCTTAGTTACCCTTAGTAGCCCTTGGCTACTACTCCACTCAAAACCCTTGGGCACCAAGCCTTTTGCACCTTATAAATAGCTGAGACAAACACACCCTTACATCTTACCATTTAAACTCAAAACTATACTCAAAACAGGTTCTAGCCATGTCTTAGGAGGATTAAGAAGGAAGTCTAAGTTAAGAAGAAAGCCAAGGTTAAAAAAGAATGTCTTGAAATCATATCCAAGTGTTCGAACCCAAAACAACCCATTTTTGACCCGTTTAAGCTTTTGTAAGTCTTTAATCTGTTTTATAAGTTCCTAATGTGTTATAGATCTTTAATAAACTCTTTTGGATCATATATATGCTACTTGTTTAAGCCTTAAACCACAAACCCACATGGTTTGGTTTTCCTAAACTAAATGAACCCATTTGGGGATTTCTAGCTCACAAGCTCATTTCATAAGCTACAAGCTCGTAAAACCAACTTATTTTAGCTTATAATAATAAGCTATAAGCTGCAAATTGAAATCAGATTTCAAAAATATCAAGTTTATGAATTTTGGACTTAATTCGCAAATGGTTTCATGCAAAGGGGTATATATTGTAAATTTCTAAAACTTATAAACTAGAGGGGCTGAAAATGTAATTATCCTAAACTTAAATCCCCAAGGGCCTGTTTTGCTAACTTTCAAAATTAAGGGTTAAATTTATATAAAGTTATATATAAAGGATTAAATTTTGTAAGTATATATATACCAAGGAATTATATTGCCATTTTTGTATTCTCAAGGGTATTAAATGTAATATTTTTATATTAATTATAAATATATATATATAAACATTATAAGACTGGATTTTATTTAAAACTGACACATTTATCGTTATCAATCATCGATCAAACCATTAAAAATCAATTATGTTATATATTTAACATAATTTATCATCCACTAGCTTTTAAAGAAACTTAAAAAGATAAAATCTTATCTTTTAAACTATAACGTATCATGTTACTAGGGAATTTCATGTGAGGGGATTTCATTTGGGTAGACGTTTTGACGAGTTGTTGGATTTACGATTTAAAGTGTCCTAGCTCCTAAAACGTTTACTACATGACCTCTGGATTATGATAGCCCAAACAGTGATACGATGTTTTCACAAACTAATAAACCAAAATCATTACGTTAAAACTTTATGAAATAATGTTTTGAAACAATCAAACTATGACTTGACATATTACCCCAGGTTGTGTGACGAGGCCGTTTATTTCCAATTGAGTCACTTTTACCATCAATCAGATTTCTCAGTTAAGGTGAGTTCATAGTCTCACCTTTATATGTTTTCCAAACCCCATGGGAAGATACATGTTATAAACCATAAATACAAGTATTTTCCAACTGTATGCTATCCTAATATATTATTGCCTAAGTTTACCTCCACTACCATTATCATTTAATCATGAACCATTTATCACTTGCGAGTGAACGCGAATATTATGGATAGATATATCAGGATTGACGAATCCCGTTTGTGTTTATCTATACATGAGATAACCAAGCGCACTATATTTGAGAATAATGGGTAACTTGGCAAGTTACCTTTCCAAGAGGACATTTGTTCCTCAATAATGTCACTGAGGTGATTTCCATGTTAACGTGTTGGTGTCATGAGCTTAGTGCAATAATATTGTTTTCCATGATAATTGTAGTTGTATAATTATTACCACTTATGATGACTTGTATTCAACTATTACATTTCAAACACTGTGAATTTCACTCAACCTTTGTGTTGACCTTTTTAGCATGTTTATCTCAGGTAATTGAGTAAACTATGACATAGAGTGGCATTGGACTTGAGGACATCCAAACTTGTTATCGTTCAACCTTTATGTTTTCAATGTATTTTGTGACCTCCTTTGTAAAAACTCTGATATGATATTGAATGATAACTAAATTTTCTAAAACGTCTCTTTTGAGTCATTTTCTATGTTTATGATTGTTGATTCATGAAGTAATACCCCAAATTAGCTTCCGCTGCTATATGTCAAATATCAGGGTGTTACAAACGCCATCCGAGATATGATCATTTTTGGGGTTAGCTGGGTACTACTGACGTTTTATCGCGAACTTCTCTAAGATTGCTAAACCCCTTACTTTATTGACTCAGAAATACAAGAAGTATGAGTGGGGCGCGAAGCAAGAAAAGGCTTTCCAGACTTTGAAAGATAATTTGTGTAATGCTCTAATACTGTCGTTGCCTGATGGAATTGTAGATTTAGTAGTCTACTATGATGCGTCAAATCAAGGATTAGGTTGTGTACTCATGCAGAGAGGCAAGGTAATCGCATATGCATCATGACAATTGAAGATCCATGAGAAGAATTATACAACACACAACCTAGAGTTGGGAGCAGTAGTGTTTGCTCTTAAGACTTGGAGGCATTACTTGTACGGAACAAAGAGTGTCATTTATACGGATCATAAGAGTCTTCAACACATATTCGATCAGAAGGAGTTAAATATGCGTCAAAGGATGTGGATTGAGTTATTTAGCGACTATAAGTGTGTGTACAAATAGTTGCATAAAACCTAAGATTTCACAGTTCAATCATATGACGCGAATTAATCTAAACAATTTATTTAACATGTTTGAATTTTGGCTCAAAAGCCGGATAAATTCCCCTACACTTATTGTTTGCAAAATACCTTTGATTGAAATTAAGACGAGGTTAAAAACAATGCAAAGCATAATTACAAGATAGTTCAAACATAAGAATACAAACTATGAAGAATAAAACACACATGACACTCCTAATTACGGGAAAAGTAAATTGGGTTACCTCCCAAGAAGCGCTTTTCTTTATTAACGAGTCTTGTAGCTAGACTCAAAGTCACACGTTCTTACGTGACTTATCCTTTGTGTCTCTTGGCCTCTTTTTCTAATTTCATTAGGTTCCGAATTTCCTTGCTAATACTTTCGTCTTCCCTGTATTCGGGTCCTAAGGTAAGACTATCTAAGTAATATGTTTTCCCATGGTCATCGTTACTCTCAAGGACAATGGGTGGTATGGAATCGGTATTTATGTCCTTAAAGTCTATTTGGATAAACGTTTCCATCCTACGAGGCATTTTGAATGTGATTTTCTCGTCATCTTTTTCAAAAGTAACCGTTCCTTTTTCTTGATTATAAACGAGGCCAGTATTTCATGCAAATGTTTTTCCAAACACTACTTCTTCAAGGTGGTGGTCGATAATGTTAGTGGTGTCCTCTAAAATCATGAAATTACATTCGTATGTGAAATTTCCTATGAAAACCTTTAGACCCTTGACTCTCCCTATAAAGTTTCTTTTCTTACTAGGGTTGATGGTTTCTGTCTCGACTTCAGTCCTTTACCCATAACCATATCGTAATGTTGCTTAGACATAACATTGATTGGTGATTCTAAATCAATGTAGGCTTGTCTTTTAAGGAAGTGACCTATTTTGCAAGAAATCTTAATGTTGTTTAAATTTTCGGTTCTTATTTTTTCCTTTACCCAAGATGGTTTGGGGTATTTCAAAAGCCACTCGTGATATTTTAATTCCTCCATGGTAGGGAAGGTATCAAAATATTCAATTTTGTTTGACCTGTCAAATGAGTTAATGATCCTACTATCCACAAGCCATGATTTAATTTCTTTCTTTTTCTTAGGGTCAAGAAACTCCTTATTAGGGGTGGAACAAGATGGATTCGCATTCTCCATGATGAAGAATAGAATAGTCAATGGAAGTTACGAACAAACACACAAAGAAGAGATAGACTATAAGAAAGCTAATGTGTGGAAATTAAATTCTTACTTGAAAGGATTCAAGCAAGTATAACTAAGCTAAACTATGATCAAAACCTAACTATTCCCCAGGTGGCGACACCAAAAACTTGACGTGCGGTCATCGTAGGACTTCTACACAAGAAGTTTTACAACTCCCTAGGCAGTGCACATAATCGGTGTAGTGTAGTATAGGCAAGACTCGGGGTTGTTTATCGTTCACTCAGGGAATAGGTTGGGAAGGCTTGATCACGGTCTAACAGAATTCTAAGGGTTGAGGGAAGATTCTTTTTGTATTTTTTTATTTTTATTGAAAGCAAGTAAATCATATAATTGAGAGAGCGGTTGGTTTTGACTATTTAAACTAAATATATTTCTAAACTACTGGTGATAACAATAAGATAAAAGACTGTGTTTATTTAATCATGTATTACTCCCTATATTGCTTCTCCTAGTGTTGTTGCCTTGTCACACTTGTGATAATCTATGTAACTATTTCCTAAAGCATGAACGAATTACACGAACCCGCCATCTACTTAGTATGCCGCTAGTGCAACGCACATGCAAGGTAGTATGAAGACTATTACAAGGCCCCTATGAGTTTACTGAGTGCATGTGAAATACATTAAAAGTGGATCAACCATATTAGGGGGCAAGGTAGTAAGAAGACTGTTACCCGATGGTATCCTTTCTACACAATCACGTTTCCTTATACATATCAACAGCGATACAGACAAAAGCTAGTTTTCTAAGACCTAACGTGCACATCCATCACAAGAAGCAACACCACTAAGATCTACATTTTAGGTTTTATACAATCTTAAATAAACATAATAATAGGTTTAGCCAAGCATGTTAAAGATAAAGCAAGAACAATAAATCAAGCAACACATAGACATATTGAATGATTAAGTAAACTTTACTTGATTAAAACATGAATTAGAAGAAGTACAATAGGGCTTTTAGGCCCTAAACTCGTCTCCTACAGCTGCTAAACGAACTAGGGTTCGTACCCTCTTTTTATTCTAAAGTTACACACTTAAAACCCTAAATTCGGGTTTGTATATATAGGAAAAATGACGCGATGACGTCGCGTTTTAATCATGACGCCGTCATAAGAAGAATCTTCTAGATCTGTGTTTGAGTCGGTACGGGCTAACGCCGTCGTGAATGATGTGATGTCATCACTTGATGAGTTGTGACGGCGTCGTGTATAGCTTGTGACGCCGTCTCCAGGCTCTGTGAGCACAAATCTTCAAGAGTCTTGGTGTTGGTTCGTAGTCTCGTCCGTTTCTTCTTCAAATGAGCCCAAGTCACGTGTAATTCATCCAAATGTCTTCCAAATGAGAAATACCTAAAAAGGAATGATTAAGTAGCTATTTTAGGCATAAACACACGATTTTGGGGGTTAAACGACCCCAAAAAAGTGTATAAAATGACACCTCATCAGATTCGCTATCATCAAGGTAAGGCTAATGTAGTAGATGATGCCTTAAGTAGAAAAGAGCGAGTAAAACCTAGACGTGTATGAGAAATGGCTATGACCATTCAGTCCGGAGTTAAAAGAATGATACTGATAGCCTAGAGTGAGGCGTTCAAGGAAAAGAACGCACCAACAGAAAGATTACACGGACTAGAACAACAAATGGAAAGGAAAGAAGATGAGAGCTTGTACTTTATGGACCGTATATGGGTTCCGTTAGTGGGAGATGTAAGAACCATAATCATGGATGAAGCTTATAAGACTAGGTACTCTGTACATCCAGGAGCGGATAAGATGTACCATGATCTTTGAGATATGTATTGGTGGCCGGGTATGAAGAGGGATATCGCTACGTATGTTAGCAAATGTTTAACTTGTTCGAAAGTCAAGGCTGAGCATCAAAGGGCTTCGAGGTTATTGAAACAACTAGAGATACCCAAGTGGAAATGGGATAATATCACCATGGATTTTATTACGAAGTTACCTAGGTCAAAGAGTAGGCATGATACAATATAGGTAATAGTCGACAGACTGACCAAGTCAGCTTATTTTCTAGCAACGCGTGAGGATTACAGTATGGAGAAGTTGGCAAGGTTGTGCATTGATAAGATCGTCGCACGGCATGGAGTGCCTGTGTCGATTATTTCAGATCGAGATGGACGGTTTACAACACGTTTCTAGCAAACATTATAGAAATCTTTAGTGACGCGATTGGATATGCGTACGGCTTATCATCCTCAGACGGATGGACAAAGTGAGCGTATAATTCAGACATTGGAGGATATGTTAAGAGCGTGTGTGATCGACTTTGGTGGCAGTTGGGATGTTCACCTACTGTTAGCTGAATTTTCTTATAATAATAGTTATCATTCGAGTATTCGATGTGCTCCGTTTAAAGCATTGTATGGAAGGAAATGTAGGTCGCCTGTTATGTGGGCTGAAATCGGAGAAAGCAGGTTAATTGGACTGGAATTAGTGCAAGAGACGACTGATAAGGTAGTTTTAATTAAAGAAAAGCTCAAAGCGGCAAGAGATCGTCAAAAGAGCTACGCTGATAATAGGCGCAAGCCGCTAGAGTTTAAGGTTGAGGATCAAGTGTTACTGAAGGTGTCGCCTTGGAAAGGCGTGATATGTTTTGGAAAGAAAGGTAAGTTGGCACCAAGGTATGTGGGACCATTTGAAATTCTTGAAAGGGTCAGTCTTGTAGCTTATCGATTAAGATTGCCCGAGGAATTAAGTAGCGTGCATGACACATTTCATGTGTCAAATTTAAAGAAGTGTTTGGCGGATGCAAATCTGCATGTGCCACTAGACGAGATTAAGGTTGACAAAACCCTTCATTTTGTTGAGGAACCTGTAGAAATTATGGATCGTGAGGTTAAGAGTTTGAAGCGTAGTAAGATTCCAATTGTTAAAGTTCGTTGGAATTCAAAGCGTGGCCCTGAGTTCACGTGGGAACGTGAAGACCATATGAAATCTAAGTATCCCCGATTATTTGTTGACTGTGCTGTTGAACCTACTAGTTAAATTTCGGGACGAAATTTCCTTAAGGAGGGGATACTGTGACAACCGTGACTTGAGCAGGTTAGTCAAACCATTAGAGTTGACTAAAGTATTTATATGTGTTATAATTGTGTGCTTATGTGATCTTATATGAGTATTTGATATCAGTCCGTGATGCGTGTTCATCTATTAGTGATTGAATTATGGTTTTGGTAGCTATTTCATTAAGTTCATATTTTGTGACAATGGAAATGATAGCATGATTTTATGCGTTATTGTGTAATCTTGTGAATAATTGATATATGAGCGTAAGAGTATATAATGTATTCCTATGAATGAATTAAGTCTAGTATTTAAATTAATTAAGCGTAGGTTTTTCTAAATTAGGAAAGTAAATTATGAAATGAAATTTATAAAATAGTAAGTGTAAATCTAGTTTTTATTTAAAAGGTTTGCAAAATTAATAAAGGGTTTTTAATAAAAATAACACAATAAGGATAAATATACATTAATAATAATTAAAAAAAATTAAAAATTATAAAAATTATAAGGAGGGCAGCTATGTTATAATATAAAAAAAGGGAGAAAAAGTTTAAGTAAGAAAGAAATTAGTATTAATAAGGATTAGTAATTAGGTATAGGCCTATAATACAAGATCTAGTCCTCCCCTTCCCTTGAACTTTTTGGTTCGCTGAAACCCAAAGAAGATAAATTTTTTTATCAAGATCAAGTGTATTGACTCTAAGTGTAATCGGTTAAAGTTTTAGGTATGATCTTCAATCCCATTCTTGTTTAATTCTTCTTATATATTTGTAACATTAATTGGTGGAATTAGGGTTTCATTAAAATTCAGTAAACATATTTAGATGATCATTAATAATCAATTAGGATGTAATTAATAGTGTTTGGATGCGTTTTGGTTAGGTTTAGTTTTTGTTAATCGAAATTAAAACTGGCAGATTTATTATTTTTGGTCATCTTTAAGAGTTCATAACATTGGTTTAAACCGGATAGCTTTAATTGATTTTCTTAAGTCTAAAATTAACTACAAAGAGTCTAATTTCCAACCCAGTTGGTTTCATGAATTAAAAGTGAGTGGAGATCAGTCAAAATAATTTTACAAGATTCGTTGTCAAATCTGAGTTTTTGGGGCAGATTTTGGGTTGTGTTTGTGAGGTCAAAAACCATATCAAAACGTCTTTTTAATTGATGGGATTGCTACTGTAGCAAGTTCATGATGAGTATGATTTTCTAGAATTTTTGTAGAATTTTCCTAAGTGTTTAAATGGGTCTGATCAAGCTAAACTTTTTGATAGTCGAATCAGATCTAAATTTCAAGACATTTGTAATGTTTAATTTTAAAAATAAGTTAGGCTCAATATTCTTTTTCTAAAAAATCACAGTCAATTGAGAATTATTATTTTTATTTGATGTCATTAAATGACTATAAAAATCTGGCCAAAAAGCTGGAAAACTAAAAAGGGATTTTAGAGTATAGGGTAATAATTAAGTTAAGGAAGTGTGGTAAAGGGGTTTAATAAAACCTAATAAAGACATAGAAGACCATCAATTGAATGGTACATCATCTTGGGCATTTGAGCCTAATCGCGTGAAACATGTGTTATTATTTATGTTTAGTCGATTTCGATTGGAATATATGGTGTATGTCATACGCTTGTAAGCTGTGGCATCAGTGTGAGTTTTCATAGTCCCATATTTTCTCCTTTTTATATTTGGTAATGGAAATGATGCAAATGTTTAAATGTTTCATTGCTGTGATTATGGTGTTTTAAATTTCTTATTGACAATACATGACTATGTAAGACTATGTGTTACATTTTTATTTGGGATCGGCGAGTTACCCTACTCAATGTGATTTGTGTTATTTGGAATCGGAAGAGCATGCCTACTTAGTGTGATTTGTGATATTGATTGGGATCGGATGAGTACACCTACTCAATTTTGGATATGTTTATGGATCGGATGGGTATGCATACTATAACAACTCAGAATTTTCATCAACCTATTTTACTATGATCACAATTGTACGGGGAAATTTTTTGCTTTATTACATTACTTGCATTGTCAATATCTCAATAAGCAAGGTAACTTGCATAACTAAAGTAGACAAGCTCACGCAACCTATCTATGGCCATTTTGTCTTCATATATGTCAAGCAAACATCACAATATGTCAATTCAATATCATCATATCCTTATTACAAAGTAAATTATTCCTATAATGTACAAATCTAACGTTATATCAAAACGGGCTTTAAACCGTTATCGTATACCTCTAAACCCTAATTCCATGAAGGAATAATATCTAAAGATAATGTACAAGCTACTAAAGCATATATACAAGTAATATAGCATTTCATTTGAAATATAAACTCCCTTCAAGTCAAGTACAAGTTTTCAAAGCACAATGAACAAGTCATAAAGCAAGACAACTAAAATAGCCATTTTACCTCTTTTTCCATTCTAATTTACATCACAATCACATTTTGGTAGAAGCTACTACATCAATATACAATGTGTCAACCCTAATTATTATATTCAATAAACTTTCATACACATTTTTTTACTCCTTAAAAACCACTATTCAAACTCAGAAACCCTAACCCGAGCAAAATACTAAACCATGACCCGTTTCTTCATTTTTATCCATTGTAAACCCAAACCAACTCTCAAATAAGTTGTAATAATGTAAATTACAACATTCTAAATCATATTCCATCATCATTTCATCATTCTATTTCAATTATTCAATAAATAAATCCAGAAAACCCTAATTGTGCCCTAAATGTATTTTGACCCGTTTACTCATTTTCTACCCATTTTAACCCAAACCACCTATCAAATTTTGATTATAATCCTTAATATAAGTCCTAGGATCAGTAACCTATCATTCCTAATCAAATGTATACGAATTACAAGCTAGAAAACTTAACCCGAACCCTAATAAGCCCTAAATGTACCCGTATACACCTTTCTTTCATTTTGACCCATTTTCACCAATCTTTTTGCAATCAAGCACCTCCATGACTAAGCTACTTCATTCCTAAGCAGCTTACAAGCACCTCACACAAATATCTTTACCTTATATAGTTTAAAAATGGCACATGGTCTTCCTTTTTCTTCTTGTTTAGCCGCGGCAAGAAATGGGGTACACACCTCACCAAAGCTAGTTTCTAGCTTAACCAACACACCTACTAGCCCCTCCTCATCATCCTCTAGGTCTCTTATGTGTCCTAACCAGATCATACAAGTTCCTTGAAGCTTAAGGGTCATTTTACCTATAAATAGCAACCTAAACCATTCATTTTTCTTCATCCCCCACTTCCTCCTCTATAACCCTTACATAGAAGCAATACTTTGCTCTAATAGATCCTAAGTGATCTTAAGAAGGCTTAAGTTCAGAAAGGAAGCAAAAGAAACCAAGAAACGAAGCCCCGGAGTCGTTATTCTGGACGTACGAAGCTAAAAGTCCCGATTCCAACCCATTTCTAAGCTATAAGCTCAAGACCAGGTTCTCTAAGCTTATATTCTGTATTCATACCTTTATAATGTTCATATGATCATGCTAAAATCATAATATAAAGCTTTGAACTCAAAAACCTATGTGTTATACCTTTTTGATCCAAAATCGTACACCCGAAACCCTAATTTCATGTTTTTACTTAATCTATAAGCTAAGCTTGTAAACTATTGTTATAATCTATCCCAATAAGCTTAACTAACATTAAAATAAGTGCTTTGATAAGTCATGAAAGAATTTGAGCTTAAAACCCACGCGTTTTCATTTTAAAACCCTAATATGACCCGTTTTGCTTCCTAGCTTAACGAATCGTTAATTTAAACTTGCGTTGTGTTAAATCTTCATATTTTAGTTTATTATAACTTATAAATGTCTATTGAAATGTTAAAATAAGCTTGCATGGCAATTTGGACATGTTTTGTAAATATTATCCATGCAAGGGGTATATATCGTAACTTTCAGAAACTTATAACTAAAAGGACTAAAAATGTCATTTTATCAAAGTTATAACTATAGGGGTCTATTATATCACTTTTCAAAGTGCAAGGTTTACTTTGTATATCTTTAAAAGTTGAAGGACCAAAGTCATAAAAGTGCAAACTCCAAGGGTATATTCTGCCACTTTTCAAACTCAAGGGTCTAAAATGTAACATTTTGAAAAAGTATAAAAACACATTCAAAACATTACAAGACATAACTTTAATTAACGCTTGACGTGCTTAACATTTCCAGATATTAAATAAAATGCTTAAAACCGCTTATGTTGTAACTATTATATCATTCATCATCGATGTGCTTTCAAAAATCATGTCCCGGATTCATATCATACCACAATACTAGGGAGCTTCATATTTAGGAGTTTCATCTTGGTATTACCATCTGACTGAGTTGTTGGGTTTACGATTTAAAGTGCCCTAGCTCCTCAAACGTTTACTGAATGACTTCTGAATTATGATGGCCCGAACGGTGTTATGATAATTTTTATATCAAAACCAACATCGATGTAAAATCTTACATATTCAATCAAACTAAGACTTGACATATATTACCCCAGGTTGCCCGTGACGAAGCCGTTACTTTCATTTCATATACATTGCTATCAATTTCCCTATAACTGTTCAGGTGAGTTCATAGCCTCGCATTTCAATCTTTTTATAAACCCGCGAGGGGGATACATGCTATAAACATGAATGCAATTATTTATGTATGCTATTTCAATTTACTATTGCCTAAGTAACTGCTTTGCCTTTAAGTCCCCATAATCATGAACCGTTAATTACTCTCCGTAGTAAGCGCGAATGATGTGAATAGATCTATTTGGGCTGGACTCCCCGTTGGTGTACCCAGTTACGTGTAACCAATTGCACATCATTAGAAATCACGCGGGTATTTTGGCAAAGGTACCCGCAGGGGCTATAACGTATCACCATACCCTAAGGCTTCGGATTCATGAGCTAATGGCAATAATAAATATGTTTTCAATAACGGGTGTATATCAACGTAGCCCAATATCGCATTTGCATTCAAATTATTAAACTTAAACCTATGGATTTCACTCAACCTTTGTGTTGACTTTTTAGCATGTTTTATCTCAGGTAACTAATGGCACGGAGTGGCGAGGACATGAAGATGGAAAAACCATTATCATTCAAACTTTATTGTATAGATTTTGGGAACCTCTCGTTTGTAAAAACTCTGAAGAAATAATGAATGATAACTTATTTTAAAAAACGACTCTTTTTGATTCGTTTTCTATGATTATGACTGTTGTACCTTGAAGTAATACCCCAGATTAGCTTCCGCTGCTATATGTAAAAATGGGGGTGTTACAGATTTGGTATCAGAGCCTATGTTATAGAGAACAAGGTTGAAACCTTAACTATAACTACTTTTCTTTTTCCATCCAAGAAAGTCCTCCGTGCCGCTATATCTTCTGGAATGGTATGTAAAGATACATAACTATTATACTATTATATAAATAACTTATATTATACTGGATTGTTACAGTCATGTCTTCGTCCCCTCGTTCTACTATCACTTCATCTGAGTTCGATATGGAAAATGCTTTTTCCACTATGAATATTCATAACTATACTTCAGCTTCGTCAGCTACATCGGGAAGCACTTCTTTTAACTCTTCAGAAGATTCTAGGGATGGTATGATCCCGCCAACATTCTTACTTTTCTATAATAATCCGTATTTGAAGAACGTACAAGCATTTTATGCTAAAGAATCACCTATTCCACCACCAGATCCTATTACTCCACCAGCTATTTTAACTCCATCTCCGATATTACCACCTTCACTACTGTTTAATCCTCGATATTTCTTGTTCCTAAAGAATTATTACCACCTAAGAAGCAAATTCATCCCCCATCTTCTTCTTTAACTACGTTATTTAATTCATCTCGGAAGCAAGCCTGTATCCTAGCATCACCATCAGTCTCAACTTATACTCCTATCTCACCTTAGATATATGAATTAGGGAAAACCTCTATTAAGATGCATGCAGAACACCATGAGAAACAAACTGAAAGCATTCTGAATTACTTAGAAGAACCCTCTTTTCACTGTATCATGAAAATGAAAGAAGGATTTGTTAATAATTGGATAATCATGCCAAGGTATTTTGATGAAGTGAAAACCAAACTTAAGGAGCCGCTACAGAAGAAGCTATGGGACAGGAGAGACCAAGATTTCTTTGTTCGGGCTGTAGGATTTCTGATTTAGAAATAACCCTGGAGGATATCCAAGATCGCCATCAACTATATATGAAGAATCTTATGGAACACACTTCTTAAACTCCAAGAGTACTAGATCGAAACCTTATCTTTATCGCTTTTTATCTAAGGACACGTAGTATAAAGTAGCAACACTGTAGATCTTGAGGTTTATGTAAGTAAGTTTTATCTATAAATAAAGTTGAAATTCCATTTTACCTTACCAATATCATATATGTCATTTATTGTTATCTCCGTCTTTATCATCAATTAACTAGGCCACCACCCGATTATCCCTTCAATGAGTTTATCTATGCAGAGTTAGATAACTCATTATAAATCATACTACGACCACTGGAAAGTGAACTAATCCCGAGGAATCTAATAAGTCAAATGCTTGTTTGAGTTCATATTCTGGAAAATCACTTAAATTCTAAAACTTCCTGTTATATCCTACAATGTAATATCAGGGAATATGTATTTCTTGTTAGAACTCACACAATGATATTCAATATCACTAAGTATGAAAATTTTAATTTTTATACAATGACTTGTGATATGACTACCATTATATGGATTCTTATTACGTGTTATCTTATGTTGATAGAATGCCTCCCAAAAGGATGTCAACATCTGAAGCACCAGTCCTAACTCATGCTACCATCGAGAAACTAGTTGCTCATAGCTTTGCCATAGTTCTAGAAGCAAAAAGCTGCAATAATGGCAAGTACAAACAATCCTAACTCTAAACCAAGAAAAACTCCTGTAGCAAGGAAATGCGCTTACAAGAATTTTATAAGTTACCAAATTTTCTACTTCAATGGTACGGATAGAGCTGTTGCTCTCATTCGCTGGTTTAAACGGACTGAATTGATATTTTCTCGTAGCAAATGTGCCGAGAAGAACAAAGTGAGATTTGCTGTTAGTACCCTCACTAAGGAAGCTTTGTTCTGGTGGAATTCATTTACCCAGTCTATTGGAATAGAAAAAGCCTATAAGATCACCTGGTCTGAATTTAAAAGACTCTGGATAGAAAAGTATTGTCCTCAAACTGAGATTAGGAAAATGGAAGAAGCCATTACTTTAACACCCCTAAATTTCACGCAGTGGAATATACAACATTGTGTGTTAATTCATAGTACAATTGCACAAGGATATAGAAAACGACTCGAAAAGAGGCGTTTAAAAACATTGTTCCATTTAAAGAAATTTCAGAGTAATTAAACATACGTCCCACAGGATCGTTACCAAATTCATAACATGAGCTTTCCAAAACATGGATAATTAGTTTTATAAAATGGAACAAAATACAAGTTCTTTAAAACTTTAGCGCAGACTCCTCGTACACAGCATCCATCACCCTTGGTTACCTGAGATAAAACATGCTTAAAAGTCAACAAAAATGTTGAGTGAATCCATAGAGTTTGTAAGAGATAAAAAGGAACACAAGTTTAGTTCATCGAGTGACTTGTTGTACGGACAAGCCATTAATCATGTTTCTATTGCAATGAGCTCATGACACCGAGCCTTAACGTTAACACATATCTTGTATGTAAATCAGTTGCCCCATAACTAGGTATTATTGCCTTATACCTAAATTCTAAATACAAATTGTCCGTTGACTGGGTGCTCGAAAGGATTCGATTCATACCCCCGGACAGGGCTGTCAAACCCAATAGATCTATTTATTTGTACTAGCGCTCACCCATTATAGGCAATTAACAGTTCATGATGTTGGGGTCTTTTGGCAATAACTACTCATGCAATTGATCTCATATTTGGGTCCAGCATACCATAAAGTTTCTTGTGTCCAGTTTATAAAACAAGCATGTATCAAACATGTATTAGAAATCATGTGGTAGGCAAGTAAAAGCTTTAGTAAAAACATTCATGTAACGCTTATGTAGTAGTAACCGATAAGTTATTCGGTAAAACAAGCATGTATTCTCACCCCAAAAATAGTTTAAGAAAACCATTAAAATGAAAAGGTGGGGCTATGAACTCACCTTGATGTTGCAGAGCAACTAGCAGAAATGCAAATAATAAGCACAGCACAAACGGAGAACGGAACGGCTCGACCAAGAAGTTGCAGTTTATCTTAACGGTTATATCCCACTAGCTTAGGATGATGAATTGGGGTTTTCCGAAGGATGAGTACATCAACGCGACACGTTGATAAGGGATTTGAATTCCAAGTTGGATGAGTTTAATGGTTGGTTTAATAAAATAAATCGAAAAGCAACCGCAAAGTATGTAATATATTCCGTATATATTACATATGAAAAAGAAACAATTATATAATTCATATGGTGAATTATATAATAAAGACAAACAACCAAAAGAATAAGTCGCAATATGTAATACTTTACATGTATTAAATAAGAAGCGCGAGAAGATAATGGTAACAATATAATTCGACACGTTTTCAAAAGTCACTAATTAAATTAATAAAAAGTTCGTACATAAAAGTAAACACACGTTTTAAAGTTACGAATTAAATAAATGACGTTTTTAAAGACTTTACAAAAGTTATAGTCAGGAATTATAAGATAATATTTTCTAATTTAGTATTTCGTTACGCGTTTTAACTAAACTAGTTGTCTTGTTTATAAAAGTATAGTTTTCGTTTATTTACCGATTTATTGTATTATTACAAATAATAATCTTATAGTTATATAACTCTGTCATTTAATCAAGTTTCTAAAATAATAGAAGTGTTAAACGAAAAATACTAAGTATATAAATTTCGACGTGACCTAGTCATTTATACGACGTTTCCCATTTTCACAAAACTCAATGTTTTCCTCTTTTAATCATTCCATGTTGCAAAAATACGCGCGTTTCAATATACATCTAACTAGACAAAATAAATAACAATATATAGTAAAACCAAACACACCCTTAAGGGGCTGTTAAACAACAAACCAAACACCCCTGTTGGCTGTTAAACCCAAATCCAAACGCACCTTAACTGCTAATGTTAAACCAAATGCACCCTTTTTCGCTGCTAATCCCACAAACACTTATATAGCAACCCTAATACAGATCCTGACCGAATGCCCTTGACCAAGGCAAAAGGTCAAATTCCACAAAAGGATAAAATACACAAGAAAGAATCAATTAAAAAGATTCCGGAAGAGATATTCCCCTGGTCGTGATGTCCCCCAACGAGGCTCAATTGAAAGTAATCCTGGTTAGTTGAGAAAGTTGAATGTCGGAGAATGATTTAGATAATGATGAAAACACGATGATCGTTACAAACTAAAATTAATTAAATAAAACCCTAATTTAATTCTACGGGAAACAGATATAGGAAATTGGGATCTTAAAACTACGGGAAACAAAATTAGTTTATAGGGAAATCTCTAAATAAATCTATAAACAAAATACCGGGGAACAGAATCATGTACAGGGAAACCTAAATACTAAAAATAAAGAAAATAAATGCTAAATTAAATAAAAGTCAAAATTAAATTCTAAATTAATTAATTTGAAAAATATAAAAAACTAAGAAATTAAAACGGAGGTCGATTAGAATGTAAAAACGAAAAGAACGGTAAAACGCATTTTCTAAGATTTAATGAATTAACAAAAATAAACTTTTTCTAAAAATTAACACTAAAATTTTTCTTTTATTTTTCAAAAATACTAGATTTAAAATGAAAATTAATGCAAAAAGAATTTTAATTTTTCAACTATTTTTCTATTTTTTATGATTTTTATAAGAAAAAGTAATAACTAAAATCTATTTTAATTGCTAGAAAATACAAATTTAACTGGAAAAATATAGAAAAATGGTTTTAATATGCTAAAAGAGTGCAGAAATTTAATAGAAACAAAAGCCCTAAATTTTATAACTCAATTGAACCCTAATTTATGTAATTAAAACTATAAACCCTAATTATTTAAACTAAAAACTAAAATATTAATTCTATTTTATTTAATAAGAAAGACAGGGTAGAAATGGAAAGAAAGTAAACTACAGGGTAGGCGGGCTAATATTTGAAATTTTACACTATAGAGAAAACGGGTACCCCTTAACTATAGAAAAAGAACTAAACAGACCCTACGAATTTGGCTTATTTTTGCTTATTGAAAAAGTGGTTTTTAGCAAAAACTTAAAACTACAAAGTTGTTAAACAGCTTATTTTTAACAACTTTAATAAAGACACTTTGGACTTTTGACAAAAGAATAAGCTGAAAAATAAGCTGAAAGATCCTGTCACAGAAAGTGCTTATTTGACCATATTTTTGGATTTTTGCTTATTGTGAGCTTATTACTAAATGAAAATGCAAAACAGAAGATGCTTAATGATGCTTAAGATGTGTGCTAAAAGATTCTAAACTAAGATTAACCTTGAGTTAACAAAACTAGAAAGAAAATTAAGATGACAAATGCAAAGTTTTAATGAGACTGTTTTTGAGCTTTTCTCTAATAAGCTAACAAGCTTATTACTGCACTTTAAGTTCTGAAATTTTAAGACTAAGCTACTCTAGCTACCTTAAATCTTTCTAGGTAAAAAGATTTCCACAATTTCCAATAGAAATGAAAAACTTAAAGTGTGAAATGGCAAAAGTATAAACTGATGTGTAGTGCTTTGCTGATGCAAATGGTAAATCAACTAATGCAGGCTAAACTTTTGAGCTTTAGACTTTCTAAACACTTCACTAAGTGCATTTACAATTTAAATGACAAAAGTTAACAATAAGGAACTATAAACACAACCAAACCTAAAATGTCCTACTCAATTCATTTACCCTGGTGCTAGTGAAGAACTTTTAAGCTCTAATCTTTGAACAACTACAAACTAATTTCTAAAACTTGTTTAAAACTTTATTAAAAGATCTAACTCAGTTAATTGAAAAGCTTTGACAACCTATGGTTGACTTTTTGAGTCCAATAAAGCTAAATCCAAACACTCCTTTACTTGTAAGCTGTCAAACTATTTTGCACTAAAATTTTATTTAAAACTAAAACAGCTTAAAACTTATATCCACTTCTACTACATCTAAGCTATCTTAGCTATTTATGCTCTTAAACACCTAGCTTATTAATGAGAAATAAGCACTTACTCTACTAAGCTTAATACACTACTAGTTATGACAGAAAGTGACAGTGACATTTTACTAGTTTTAAAGCTAAAATAGACTGAAACCAATACAAATTTGAGCTAAGTAAACCTAATGAACAGGATTTAAATGAGGATTTAAAAGAAATAAGCAAGTTGAAATAAGCTATGAATTGGCTAAATTGAAAATAAGAGAAAGTAACCTGAAATTGAAGAGTCTTCTTCACCTAGACATCCAAGTGAAGAGTCTAGGTGATCCTAATGGCTTCCTCAAGCCTCTAACCCTTAAAAATCACAATAAGCTGAATATGAGCTTATTTGCTCTTATATCTTCAAAATGAACTTAAAAACTCTCAAGTAATCATAATCTTTGATGTAAATGATAAGGATAAGCAAATGAATGACTAAAACAGGATATAAGCTAAAAATGAGCTTCTTAAAACTAATAAGCTCAAAAGAGCTTATTTAGAGCTTATTTGATTAAATTCGACTTATACTTAAAAACAAATGATGAAGTAACATGTAAACTTAGTTGTATTACTGTATTAAAGAAGTACAAGCTTAAGAGAAGAGTTTACAAGAGCTAAAAAGCTTAATTGCAAGTAATCATAAGGTAAACTATATGAGATGATAATAGTGATTACAAGATAAGCAAATGAATGACTAAAACAGAATAGCTAAAAATGAGCTTCTTAAAGTAATAACTCAAAAGAGCTTTAGTTAGAGCTTTTTGATTAAATCGGACTTATACTTAAAAACAAATGATGAAGTAACATGTAAACTTAGTTGAATTACATTAAAATGCTTGAAAGAAATACTGAATTTAAATTACACTAAAAAAAAACATAGTAAAAGTGGTGTGTGGTGTTCGGCTTGTTCTCCTCTCTCTTATACAAGTCCTCTGCCTTCTCTTTGTCTTGGGTTGAGCTGGTTGTGAGAGTACAAAGCAATCCCAGCAATCCTAGCCTTCCATTATTCTTGCACACCATCTCACCATTAAAAGGGGTCTTCGGGTTGTGTGAATTCCAAGTGGGAAGGGTTATAGGGGTAATGGTTTGTGGGGAAAGGGTATGGGTGAGCTGGGAAGGTACTTGGGATAGTGGTTTGGAGCTAGAAACCGTGGGAGAGGGTGGTTTGGGTTTTGGCGCCAAGGTGGGATGAGGACAGTTATGGTTGCAGGTTTAAACGAAAAGTATGGGAAAGAGGCAAAAACAGTCCCTCATGTTTCTCTCTCTTTTCAATTCCTTTTTAAGCTTTTTCAGTTATAATGAAGTTTAGAAAGTGACGTGAATGGTCCCTGCTGTTTTATAACTAAAAGAATAAAAGGATTTGGCAAATTGCAAAAATGGTCCCTGCTGTTTTATAACTAAAAGAGAAATAGAAACTTTCAACAATTGGCAGCTTTGGTCCCTGGATTCTTTTTGCCTCTTTTTCTTTATAAAACAAGTTTTAAAAATTAACATTTTTGGTCCTTATGTTTTATTAAAAAGGTTATTGGGCTTGGGTTTTGTGTTTGGGCCCAATTGGGTGTGTGGGCTTGTATTGGGCCTACTGGGTTTGGGTTTGGGCCCAATAAGGTTTAGGCTTATGTTATTGGGCTTTTTAAGGCCCAATAAGGTTCAGGTGGGTTTTGTGTGTACAATGGCTGAGATTGGCTGTAACTGGGCTAGGATTGGGCCTTCAAAGTCTTCACAGTCTTTGTCAATTGCACACAAATGGGCTGTTGAAATTGATTGAGGGCCCATTTGGTCTTCACAGTCTTCATAGTTATACTATTGGGCTTTCCCGGCCTATCAGATGGGTTAAGATTTCATCCAACAGTATTCTTCAGTTCCGGCTCCGGTTTGACTGTTGATTCTTCTGTATTGACTCTGACTTTGGCATTTTTGGACTTTGGCCTTGATTTTGCACAGTCTTTTCCATTCCATGCTCAGTTTTGTCATTTTGGCTTGGTTTTCTGTCTTTTTGTTGATATCCACTTCCTGCACAATACAAATGCAAAACAAACATATATTTGGCAGTTTTTGTCTGTTTTTGGTCATTTAAGCTCGTTTTTAGAGGTAAAAGATATGTGTAATTAAGCACTTATCAGTGCATGACATGTTTCATGTGTCGAATCTAAAGAAGTGTTTAGCTGATGCAAATTTGCATGTGCCGTTGGATGAGATTAAGGTAGATAAGACCTTATGTTTTGTAGAAGAGCCTTTAGAGATTATGGACCGTGAGGTCAAAACTCTTAAGCGTAGTAAAATACCTATTGTGAAAGTGCGATGGAATTCCGAGCGTGGACCAGAGTTTACCTGGGAACGTGAGGATCATATGAAGGCTAAGTATCCCCAGTTGTTTGAGAATGCATATGTCGAGACTAATGGTTAAATCTCAGGACGAGATTTCCTAAAGGAGGGGATACTGTGACAAATGAGATTTTAGCAGGTTAGTTAAAGCCTGTATAATTCAGTTTATGTGTGTCATTATGTGTTTTATGTGTTTTATATGTGTATGAGATGGAAGTACATGAGTGATGAATCATGGTACTTGTGGAAATGAAATCATTTGAAAGCTTTGCGTAGTTTCAAATGTCGTGTACGTAATATTCTGTGTACGTACTATGTATATGTAATTCATATTATATATATATTAGTTTAGTATTTTATAGATTGTAGAGTACTTTCTATTTTTAGAAATAGTTAGAATCGAAGGTTAGTTTGAAAACTAGTTAGAAAGTTCAAGGTTTAGCAAAATAATTAAAGGTTTTTTCTTAGAATTAAAGTAAATGCAAAATAAATAAATAAAAAATATGTAAATATAAAAAAATTTGGTTGTATGGGTCGAATAAAAGAAAAGAAAAGAAAAAAAGGGAAAGAAATCCTAGTTAGATTACAATTTGTATTTGGTAATTATCTTTTAACACTATAAATACAAATCATAACTTAATCAAAAATCACTTTTTCTCTCCCCTACAATCCTAACCAGTCGAACCCTCAATAACAAGAAGAAAACCCAAAAAAATTTAGAGTTTTGATTTTCAAGAGTTAAGGTATTGTTTTCTAAATCCTTTTTCAATTCAATTGATTTTATTTAACGTAACAATCATTAAGGATGGATTAGGGTTTTATATTTATGATTAAATTTATGTAATTAAGAGGTTTTGATCATCAAAAATCATTTTAGGGATAATAATTAGGGTTTTGAGTAAGTTAATTAGGGTTAATTATGCTAAATTCAGAATAGAAATCTGGGTAGAATTTTAGGTCATCTTGCGAGAGCCATATCTCGGTCATACGAATAGATTTTAATGATTTTTTGAGCCTAAAATTAACTACAGAGAGTCTACTTTCCAACCCAAGTTGTTTCGTGAATTAAAAGTGAGTGGAAGTTAGTCAAATTAATCAAACAAGATTCGTTGTCAAAACTGAGTTTTAAGGGCAGATTCTGAGTTGTGTTTCTGAGGTCAAAAACCATATCAAAAAGTCTTTTTAATTGATGGTCTTGCTACTGTTGCAAGTTCATGATGTTTATGATTTTTTAGAATTTTTGGGATGGTTTGCAAAGGATATGGGACTGTGGTGGATGCTTACATTCCTAATCGGAAATCCAAAACAGGTAAACGTTATGCATTCGTAAGGTTCATTAAGGTTGATAACATGGAGTGATTGGTAAATAATTTATGCACCGTTGGAACGGTCGTTTGCATATGCATGCAAATGTGGTACGTTATGATCGACTTGCCAAACCAATGAATAGGCCAATTCGAATTGAGACACCGGCTGTTACTACTTATGCTTCTGTTCATAAAGGAGTAAAGCCTAATCATACGCCTGTTGTTTCAATACCTTCTATGGTTTTGGACGATTCTCATATTGTTCATAGAGATTTATCATTTCATGTTATGGGAGAAGCTAAACAATTTATGTCCATCCAAAAGCTTCCTTCTATTCTGTCTAAGGAAGGTTTCCCTAACGTGAAACTGATGTATTTGGGTGGTTTGTGGGTCATGGTGGAATTTACTTCTATGATAACCAAAGAAAAGTTTTTACAGCATGTAGGAGTGTCATCATGGTTTAACAGCTTGTCTAATGCCCAACTAGATTTTGTTAGTAAGGAAAGAATTGTTTGGGTGGATATTGAAGGTGTACCATTACATTTATGGTCACATGCAACATTCACTAAGATCGGTTCTAAATGGGGTGAGGTATTAGAGATGGAGGAATGAAAAGATTACTTATTTGCAAGGAAACGCCTATGCATCAAAACCAAACAGGAGGATAATATTTTAGAAAAGTTTAAAATACTCATCCGTGGGAAAACCTTTGTGATTCGGGCCAAAGAACTATTTGCGTGGGTTCCATTTTTTCAGGAGGATAAAGGATCAAAATTTTATTCGGATGATGAATCTGTGGGAGATGAAGCAAGAAATGGAAATCATTTAGAACCAAACACTCATGTTAGAGACGATGAAACAGATGATGATGGTGTATCTGATACTTATTTTGGACACGATGATAAAGAGGAACATAAAAAACAGTCGAATCAAATGAACCAAGTTTCTGAAGACCCGTTTCGAATTTATGATCTCTTAAAGAAGCAAGACAATGAAGACAAAGGTGAGTTGGAAAACACCATTTCTTACCCACCAGGTTTCACACCAAATTCTGAAGATAACAAGAAGATGGATGACAAAGTTTCAAGCCCATCTGTTGGTTTTAACTCGCGCATCATGGAGGATTCGTCACCTTTATAAGATCAGATATCTAGTCACGATGTACAACATTCATATATGAATGTTAATAAAAAGGTGGTTCAATGTTGGAAGTTATGGATGACATGATTAAACTCGGACGAACCATGGGTTACTCCATGTAAGGATGCCTGAAGGATTTGACGAACATTATTGGGACACAGGGAGATATAGATGGTTTCCAATGAATATTCTTTCTTTAAACGTTCAAGGCCTCGGATCCAAGGCCAAAAAATATTGGGTTAAGGAGTTAAATATTTTACATAAAGTGAATTTCTTGGCGTTACAAGAAACAAAGATGGAGAATTTTTCGGTTATGGAAGCTAAGTACATTTGGGGTAACTCGAATTTTACTTATCTCTCTAGTGATTCTATTGGTAATTCTGGAGGTATAGTTTGTATGTGGGAATCTCATGTCTTTCTAAAAGATTTCCATACTGTCTCAGATAACTTCATAGCAGTTTATGGTACGTGGATGCCGACTAAGTCTAAGATCCTTATTATTGCTATATATGCTCCTCAATTTGTTACAGAAAAGCGTACATTGTGGCAATATATTACTCAACTTATTCATCGTTGGAATGGGGAATATATCGTTATGGGAGATTTCAACGAAGTTAGATCAGAACAGGAGCGCTTGGGGTCGAGTTTCAACGTTAACGGTGCAAATGAGTTTAATACTTTTATAGCCAACTCGGGGCTAATTGATCTGCATTTTGAGGGTTATTCTTTCACGTGGTCTCATCCATCTGCTCAGAAGAAGAGTAAGTTAGATAGGTTCTTGTTATCTGAAGGTTTACTTTCTATATTTCCCCAAATTTCGTCTACTTGCCTGGATAGACACTTGTCTGATCACCGGCCCATTCTTTTACGTGAGATCTTTATGGATTTTGGAACAACGCCTTTTCGTCTATTCCATTCATGGTTTTCATGGGACGGTTTTTTGATAAACTTGTGACTGATTCCTGGAATGGTATGCAACTTGAAGACAGAAATGATATGGTTAGATTCAAAAAGAAATTGCAAGGTCTTAAAAAAGTTATTCGTGAGTGGGCTGCTGATAGAAAAAAGAACCAAAACACTTTCATCAAGGATACAAATCTGAAGTTGGGAGACATATATAAAAAATTAGATTGCGGTGAAGTTACTGGCGAGCTCCTTCTATTACGAATGAACCTTATACAATCGCTTCAAGAAAAAAAAATTGTAGATGCGCGTGATAATCTTCAAAAAGCTAAAGTTAAATGGGCGGTAGAGGGCGACGAAAATACAAAGTATTTTCATGGCATTATTAATAAAAAGCGCGTGAACTTATCCATACATGGCATTATGGTTGATGGAGAATGGATTGTCGAACCTATGCGTGTTAAAGAAGCTTTCAAGAATCACTTTGCTTCTCGATTTCAACCTCCTTCTTCTGGTCGCAGCCGCATTAACTTTACATTTACGAATAGACTTTCCCAGGAGCAAAATCAGGATCTAGAAAGTCACGTGTCCATGGACGAAATTCGTAAAGCGGTGTGGGATTGTGGTGAAAACAAATCCCCTGGTCCGGATGGATATACTTTTGAATTTTTTTCAAAATTTCTGGTCCCTTGTTGGCCCAGATTTTTGTAAGGCAATTCAATGGTTTTTTGAGCAAGGTAACTTTCCGAGAGGTTGCAATTCTTCTTTCATTGCTTTAATCCCAAAGGTCCCTGATGCGAAATTTGTAAGTGATTTTCATCCTATAAGTTTAATAGGTAGTATGTATAAGGTTGTTACTAAAATTCTAGCTAATCGGTTGTCGTCAGTCATATCCGATCTAGTTTCTGATGTCCAAACTGCTTTTGTTTCTAATAGGTAAATCCTTGATGGGCCTTTTATAATCAATGAGCTGTTGTCTTGGTGTAAAAGAAAGAAGAAACATGCCATGTTTTTTAAAGTTGATTTCGCTAAAGCATATGACTCGGTTAGATGGGATTTTCTTAATGATGTCTTACGCTCGTTTGGTTTTGGTTCTAAATGGAGATCGTGGATTTCAGGTTGTTTCAGCTCGGCTATGGATTCGGTCCTTGTGAATAGGAGCCCTACTTCCGAGTTCCAAGTCCAATGTGGTTTGAAACAAGAGGATCCGCTTGCCCCTTATTTGTTTATTTTGGTTATGGAATCTCTTCACTTGTCGTTTTCAAGAGTTATAGAAGCGGGTATATTCAAAGGTCTGTTGGTCGATAATTCTGCCATGATCTCTCATTTGTTCTACGCGGATGATGCTATTTTCGTAGGTGAGTGGTCTGATTCGAACCTTAATTGTATTCTTCAAGTTCTTCAATGTTTTTACTTAACCTCAGGTTTGAAAATAAATATTCAAAAGAGCAACCTGATGGGTGTAGGTGTAAATCATTATCATCTTGTTGAAGTTGCATCTAAACTTGGTTGTTCCATTCTCAACACTCCTTTCAAATATTTGGGGGTTACTGTTGGATCTTCTATGTCAAGGGTTGGAGCTTGGCAAGATACTCTTTCTAAAATTAAGTTGCGTCTTTCAAAGTGGAAGAGCAAAACTCTTTCAATAGGGGGCGCTTTACTTTGTTAAAAGTTGTTCTTGGCGCCACTCTGATATATGCTACGTCTCTCTATAAAGTGCCTAAAACTGTTCTGAATATGATGGAAAGCATACGTAGTAAATTCTTTAATGGTGTCGATGGTGGTGATAAGAGGATTACATGGATTAAGTGGACGAAAGTCTTAGCTGCGAAAAAGAATGGCGGTCTCGGAGTTTTGAGTTTCTATGCTCTAAACAGGGCCTTATTATTCAAGTGGGTGTGGCGGTTTATTTCTCAAGAGGATTCCCTCTGGTTTAGGTTGATTCGTGCAACTCATGGCGACGATTTTAATTGGTTTCAGGCTGCCAATCTTTCTCCATGGGTTTCCATTTTACGTGAATTTCATTCTCTGAAAGTAAGGGGTATTGATTTGGTTTCTCATTGTAGAAAACGTGTGGGTGATGGTTTGAATACATCCTTTTGGGATGATACATGGATTGACGACCAACCTCTCAAATTGATGTTTCCGCGTATCTATGCTCTTGAGTCCAACAAGTTGTGTACGGTGGCTGATAAATGTCATCCCATTGCTCTTGACCAATCGCTTCGTCGAAGTATACGGGGTGGTGTTGAATCTCAGCAATATAAGCAACTTCGGGATTTGATCAGGTCGTTTACTTTCTCGAACATGAAGGACCGTTGGGTTTGGGACCTAAATGAGTGTTGCGATTTTTTGGTAAAGGATGCCCGTTCTATGATAGATTATTTTATGCTTCCAAAGGAGCCTGTTGCTACTCGGTGGATCAAATATATTCCAATTAAAGTGAATGTTTTTGCGTGGAGAGTTCGACATGATAGATTGGCTACAAAGAGTAACCTTATTCTTCGAGGTTTTTCTTTAGATTCTACTACATGTCCTGTATGTAGTCTCTCAAATGAAGATGTTTCACATCTTTTTTTCTGTTGTGATCTTGCTTCTCTCGTGTCAAGACGTGTTTGCCGTTGGTGGAACTTAGATTGGCAGCAGGCTAGTTCTTATTCGGAATGGTTATCGTGGTTCAAGTCAATTCGGATGGGAGCTAAGCTTAAAGATATTCTAGAGGGAGTGTTCTACATTACATGGTGGCATGTTTGGAATTTCAGAAACCATCTCATTTTTGCGGTTAATCAACCGAGACGCTCAGTTATTTTCGATGACATCGTGACTCGTTCTTTTACTTGGTGTTCATCTAGATGTAATAGTAAGTTTAGTTGGGAGACTTGGCTTCGGCATCCAAACTTAATTCCTTTGTAATTTTCCTCTAGCGTCTTGCTAGAGTGCTGTCTTTTATAAAAGTTTGTA
>BQNB010055503.1:14765-39074 GCA_026074375.1 Tanacetum coccineum
TTAACAGAACGATGTCTTCTCCCAACCATCTTACTTCCGGTATTGAGGATGCTTTTTCCTCCAACTTTCCAGACTTTCCGGACTATGTCCCAGCTTCATTGGAAAAAAACTTATTCTAGCTCTTCTAACTCATTTGGCGTAGTTCCAATAGTTTCACCAACTCTTTCGCTCTTTCATGATGATCCTTACATGAAATTTATTAAAAAATCACCTATCCCACCTCCAACTATCATACCTCAATCATCAATGCTTAATCCTCAAGAATTCTTTCTTCCTGAGGAATTACTACCATCAAAGAAATGAGGTTGTGATCGATCATCCTCATTTACTTCTACCCTACCTCAAGACTTTGAGATAGGAGAAAGCTCTCGTAAGACAAGTTTGGAACGCCACGAGGAGCAAATTGAGGAAATCTTGAATCATCTAGATGAAGACCGTATTGAATACATAGAAGATAAAATCAAAGGACTCAGAAAAGGTCGAGTGATTATCCAACAAGACTTTGACAATCTGGAAGCTGAACTCGAACAAGCTAGTGCTCAAATTACTAAACTTAAGAAGATGCAGATGGGAAATAACCACAAAATTTCTCTGGCTCACTTCAGAATTACTAATCTAGAACAAATCATAGAAGAAATCCAAGTTCGTCACCAAGAACATAAGGAAAGTCTTCTGAAAACAATCTATGAACATAAGAACAATCAAGAAGGACCATCGAACTATTAGATTAGATCTTAGTTATCACTTTTATTAGAACCTAGCCATGGGATGTGTGGTATAAATAAAAACACTTGTCAAATCTAGACTATGTATAGTACAAAGGCAAGTTGTTCCTAATATAATACAATGGTAATCCCATTCTACTTTGTTGTTTCTTAATACCGATTCATTTATCTTATATCCTATATTGTTGTCTTCATCTTCATCATCATGAATCATACCATGACTTCCATGAACTAATAATACTTATTAGTATCTATACCACTATTATTAAAATGCTTAAAGTTCAAAAATAAGCATTGCATTTTAAGACTTGTGATATTATTCTTATTACGTGTTGTCTTATGTTGATAGAATGCCTCCTAAAAGGACATCAAAATCTAAAGCACCAGCCATGACTCAGGCTGCCATTAAGAAACTAGTTGCTGACAGTGTCACCACGGCTCTGAAAGAACAAGCTGCAACAATGGCAAGTATTAGTAATCCCAACAGGAACATCGGACCTACTAGAACTCCTATAACAAAAATGAGAAACTACAAAGAGTTCATAAACTGTCATCCTTTCTACTTCAATGGTACGGAAGGAGCAGTTAGCCTCATCGGCTAGTTTAAACAAACCGAATCAATATTCTCTCATAGTAAATGTGCCAAAGAAAACAAAGTGGCATTTGCTACCGGTACACTAACTGATGATGCCTTGTCCTGGTGGAATGCATACACCCAACCTATGGGAGTAGATCAAGCCAATCAAATCACCTAGACTGAATTGAAAAGGCTCTTGACAAACAAGTATTGTCCCCGAATAGAAGTCAGAAAGATGGAAGATGAATTCTACAATCTGACTGTCAAATGAAATGATCTTAAACCTTACGTTAGAAGATTCTAAGAACTAGCAGTCTTATGCCTGAACATGGTACCGAACACCAAGAAACTCCTGGAAGCCTTCATCGGAGGGTTACCTAGAAGTATTGAAGGAAATGTTACCACCTCGAAGCCTTAAACTTCATAGGAAGCCATTAACATAGCCTAAAGGCTAATGGATCAGGTAACAAAGCATACTCTGGTGCAAGTATCAAGTGACCACAAACAAAAGTTTGACGACAGAAGAACTTTCAACAACAACACCAACTATCGCAACAACAACAACTTCTGTAACACCAACACCAACAACCACTACAACAATCACCAACCACAATAGAACCAAAGACAAGAAGCTGTCAAAGCTTATGATGCCACTTCAGTTGAGAAATAGGTACGTCATAAACCTCTCATTATGTAGAAAATGTGATCTCCATCACACCGGACCTTGTACTATTAAGTGTAATACTTGCAACAAGGTGGGCCATTTAACCAAGAATTGTAGAAACAAGAGGCCATCCACTAGAAGTAATCAGCTGCTAGTGATAGTTATTTGTCATGCCTGTGGAGAAAAAGGGCATTATACAAAGCAGTGTTGAAAGACCAACATCAATGCCCAGGGAAAAGCCTACATGCTAAGAGATAGGAATGCTCATCAAGACCCGAACGTAGTTATGGGTATGTTTCTCCTAAACCCACATCTAGCTAGAGTATTATTTGATTTCGGATCTGATAAAAGCTTCACACCCATATCTCTTGCCTCTATGCTAGATATCCCACCTATTATAATAGATACCTTTTACGATATCAAAATGGCTGACAAAAACCTAGTAAGCACAAACACTGTTATCTAGGGTTGCACCCTAACCTTGATAAATCAATCTTATGCCGATCAAACTTGATAATTTTGACATTGTCATTGGTATGGACTGGTTGTCCAAGTATCATGCCAAAATTCTCTGTGACGAGAAAGTCGTTCACATTCCTATTGATGGTGAAACTTTGATCATACGAGGTGACCGAAGTAAAACCCGACTAAATCTCATATGCTGTATAAAAACCGAAAGATACATATCCCGAGGTTGTTAAGTTTTCATGATCCAAGTAACGGAGAAGAAGAAGTCATATGAGAAGAGATTATAAGATATTCCCATAGTTAGAGAATTCCCAAAAGTTTTTCCTGAAGATCTACTTGGCCTCCCTACTGTTAGCCAGGTAGAATTCCAAATTGATCTAATTCCCGGAGTAGCACCTGTAGCACGTGCACCTTATAGATTAGCTCCTACAGAAATGCATGAACTATCTAACCAACTTCAAAAGTTAGCAGACTGAGGTTTTATACGACTAAGTACCTCACCCTGGGGAGCTCCTGTCTTATTTGTTAAAAAGAAAGACAGAACTTTCAAAATGTGTATCAATTACCGGGAGTTAAATAAACTTACTGTAAAGAATCGTTATCCATTTCCCGGAATCAATGACTTATTCGACCAACTTCAGGGTTCGAGTATCTACTCAAAAATTGACCTAAGATCAGGCTTTCATCAACTGAGAGTGAGGGATGAAGATATTCCTAAGACTACTTTCAGAACAAGATACGGACACTATGAATTTCAAGTAATGCCATTTGGTTTAACTAACGTACCTACTGTATTCATGGATCTTATGAACCGTATGTGTAAACCATACTTGGATAATTTCGTAATAGTATTCATCGATGATATTCTCATCTACTCTTGTAACAAAGAAGAACATGCAAATCATGTGAGAATAATCTCAGAATTACTTAGAAAAGAGAAACTATATGCCAAGTTCTCCAAGTGTGATTTCTGGATCCGCATGGTGCAATTTCTTAGACACTTAATTGATAGTCAAGGACTTCATGTTGACCCCGCCAAGATTGAAGCAGTTAAGAACTGGGCATCTCCCACTACACCCATAAAAGTTTGTCAATTCTTAGGACTCGTCGGCTATTACCGAAGATTCATCCAAGGTTTTTCAAAAATTGCAAAGCCTTTGACCAAATTAACCTAGAAAAACAAGAAGTATATCTAGGGAAAAGATCAAGAGACGGCTTTCCAATTACTTAAACAAAAACTGTGTGAAGCTCTAATTTTAGCATTACCAGAAGGAAACGATGACTTTATCGTTTACTGTGATGCATCTCTTCAAGGTCTGGGAGCAGTATTAATGCAAAAAGAAAAAGTTATTGCATATGCCATCTCGACAACTCAAGCCTCACGAAGAAAATTACACCACTCATGATCTTGAAATAGGATCAGTCCGTAGTTCGCACTTAAAAATTTGTGCGTAGCGCGACTATCCTATACGGTATAAAGTGTAACAATGCTCACTTACCACAAAGCCTTAAACAAAATTCTTCAAATCCAGCAAGCGTTAAACATGATGGCAACGCCGTTAGCTTAGAATGTCTTGCAATTACGATTTGAGATTCACTACTATCCCAGTAAAGGCAAATCCCCCTAGCAAGATTGCCATAAGCTAGGTAAGGAACCACTCCGAATCAGATCATTAATCATGAACATTCACCCAAAATTACCCACATAAATCCTCGAAGCTCAAACCGAAGCAATCAAAGAAGAAAACAACAAAGCCAAAAACCTATGAGGAATGGACAAATCATTTGAAATTCGTCCTGATGGAACTTGTTGTATTAAGAATCAAAATTGGTTACCACTCTTCTATGGTCTGAGAGACTTAATCATGCATGAGTCTCATAAATCAAAGTATTCCATTCACCTAGGTTCTGACAAGATGTATCAGGATCTAAAGAAACTCTATTGGTAGCCTAACATGAAGGCAATCATCAGTGAGTGTGTTGGTAAGTGTTTAACATGCTCTAGAGTTAAAGCAGAATGTCAAAAAGCCATCCGGCTTACTAGTACAACTAGAGATTCCTATGTGGAAGTGGGAGAGAATAACAATGGATTTCATCACAAAACTACCCAAAACATCAAACGAACATGACATAATCTGGGTCATTGTCGATCGCCTTACCAAATCCGCACATTTCATCCCTACCCAAGAGACAGATAGTATGGAAACCCTTACAAGATTGTACATAAAGTAAATAGTCTCCCGGCATGGAGTGCCAATATCTATCATCTCGGATCGTGACAGTCATTTTACGTCCAGATTCTGGCAATCATTACAAAGTGCTTTAGGTACTCAATTAGACATGAGTAAGGCATATCATCCCGAAACTGATGGGCAAAGTGAAAGGACCATCCAAACACTTGAAGACATGCTTCAAGCCTGTGTTATAGATTTGGGAAAATGATGGGAAAAACACTTACCATTAGTAGAATTTTCTTACAATAACAGTTACCATGCCAGTATTAAGGCAGCACCATTTGAGGCACTTTATGGTCGAAAGTGCAGATCACCTGTTTGTTGGGCCGAAGTTGGAGATGTTCAACTTACGGGACCAGAAATAATCCATGAAACCACTGAAAAGATAGTGCAAATTCGACAACGCTTGCAAGCTGCAAGAGATCGGCAAAGAAGTTACGCCAATGTAAGGCGAAAGCCTTTAGAATTTCAAGTTAGAGATAATGTAATGTTAAAAAGTATCACCTCGTAAAGGTGTCATCCAATTTGGAAAACGAGGAAAGCTTAATCCCCGGTACATTAGACCTTTCAAAATCCTTGAACGGATTGGTCCAGTGGCATATAAACTTGAGCTTCCTGAAGAGCTCAGTAATGTCCACAGTACTTTCCACGTTTCTAATCTAAAGAAATGCTTATCTGACGAATCCCTTGTCATTCCAATGAAAGAGCTTCGACTCGATGACAAACTCAACTTTGTGGAAGAACCAGTGGAGATCATGGATCGAGAAGTCAAGCAACTAAAACAAAGTCGTATTCCTATAGTCAAAGTAAGATGGAACTCTAAAAGAGGACCAGAATTTACATGGGAACGCGAAGATCAAATTCGTGCCAAGTATCCACATCTGTTTTCAAACATCACTCCGGCATCCAACTAAATCTCGGGACGAGATTTCTTTTAAGGGAGGGAGACTATAACAACCCGTAATTTTCATCAATGTAATTATCCATCTATTAAATTAGATGCACTGTAATATCCATCTATTATATATATACCACCTTTTTACAGGGAAATTTTTGCTTTATCTCATTATGCAACGTAACTTGCATCTCTAAAGTAAACGAGCTCACGCAACCTCCACCAATGCCATCTCTATCTATGTTTATATCATGTAAACATCCTAATATGTCAAGTCTATATCCTAATATCATTTTTACCAAGTACATTATCCATTTAACGTACTTTTCAAAATGTTATATCAAAACAAGCATTAAACGTTAACGTTTACATCAAAACCCTAATTATATGTAATGTATACATATAAAAGGAATGTGCAAGCCTCTAAAGCATGTGTACAAGTGTACAATGCATAACATTTGAATATCTTTTCCCTCCTAAATCAAGTTACAACTTTCTAAAGCACAATGTACAAGCTAATCATGCCTAAAAACCTAATTAGGTCATTTAAGCTCCTAAATCATGTTTAAACTTTACCACCACTTTAGCACAAGGTACAAACACTTAATGCATGACTTCTAAACCTTAAACCTAAACCCTAATTAATCCTAAAATCCTAATCTAAAACCCTAAACCCTAAACAAATCCTTAAAACCCTAATTTTACTTTAAACTTAAAACTAAACCATAAACCTTAAAACTAAGCCCTAAACCTTAATCCTAAACACTAAACCTTAATCCTAAACCCTAAAATATTACTAATCCTAACCCTAATCCACATTTTAAAACCCTTAACCCTAACCCAAAATAAAATGAACCCGACACCCCTTTTTATCCATTTTTAACCTATTTTTAAGTTAAGCTAGCACCCTAACTCCTCAAGCACCTCCATGACATCACCACCATATCACCAAGCAGCCTACCAAGCACCTCCATCACCACCTTGGCCA
The DNA here is from genome assembly GCA_026074375.1 of Tanacetum coccineum. Lineage (NCBI taxonomy): Eukaryota > Viridiplantae > Streptophyta > Magnoliopsida > Asterales > Asteraceae > Tanacetum > Tanacetum coccineum. Next base: position 21,317 of record BQNB010055503.1, read on the forward strand.
CCAAGTCTTGCTTTGTTACCTCCTTGTCACCCATATCCATTCGCATCCTTATAACTCCCACACCTTGCATTCCTAGTTTCCTAGCCCACCTTACTCATCACTATCCCTCCCTTAGTCACTAATCTACAGCCCTTAACCCTTAGCCACCAAGAAAACTTGGCCACCAAGGGTTTTGAACCCTATAAATAGCCTAAACATGCACAACCATTCAAACACACCTCAAATTTCATCATACACACAAATGGAGTCTTAAATTAGACCAATGAGGATCAAGTGAAGTCCCTAAGCTCAGAATAGAAGCCAAGAATCAAGAGAAAGGAACCCTTGAATTCGTTACTAGGCGTACGACCGAAAACCCTATTTCGATCCATTTTAGCTCAAGTAAGCTCAAATACTTGTTCAATAAGTTTATAATCTATATTAGAATGTTCATAATACTCTTAAGATCATATATAAACTCTTGTTTGAAGCCTTGAATCCTCAAACCCATGCGTTTTTAATTAAAACCCTAAAAACGATCCGTTTTGATTTTCTAGCTAACGAATCATTTTTCTAAACTTGTGTTATGTTTAAACATCTTATTTTAGCTTATTCTAATATGCTATAACCTGTAAATATTATTTGGAACACTAAAATAAGCTTGCATGGCTTTTTGAACTTGATTTGTAAAATATTTTCATGCATAGGGGTATATATCGTAACTTTCTGAAATTTATAACTAAAGGGGCTGAAAATGTCATTTTTCTAAAGTTATAACTATAAGAACCTATCTTGCCAAGTTTTAAAGTTAAAAGTTTAAATTATATATACTTAAAGGCAATGAATAGACAAAGAATGAAAAAGACACGGGCTGTCGACTAAGGGCGTTAAGACAAATGAATTTAAAAAAAAAAAGATACACGACTAGGGGTGCGCGTCGTACCAACACGTCATATCCAAGGACCGACGCCCGCCGACGCGGAACCCCCCACCATGAACAGAAATGCCCCACCGGGAACCGAAGCAGAGGGCTAGAGACCGCGCCTTGGGCAGACCTCTCGCGCCAGAAGCCTCGTCGAGGTTGGGCACCGACTCACAGCCAGAACCGGCCCCTCCATTCATCCCTCCGTCACTAACAGGAACCCGGCACTACGCCGCATCATGACTGGAACGCCTCCTCGACATCCGTACCAAATCATATCCCCCTCACCTTCCTCCCGTACCATTCCCTTTCCCTACATTTCTGCTCAGATCTCTCCCCTCCTCCGTCTCTACTCCCCTCCCCTCCCCCCCCTCATTCTTTCGCCCCCTCACTTTCTCTGTTTCTGCCTGTCCTATCCCTCCTACTATCCACTCCCCCTTTCCATCTCTCCCAATCTCCTCCTTTCTCCCTGTCACCACCCTACCTCTCTTCATGCTCCTCCTCGCATTTTATATCTTCTAATTGTTTTTTTTATACCCGCGAGGGGGATACATGCTATAAACCATAAATACGAGTATTTTTCCAACTGTATGCTATCCTAATATATTATTGCCTAAGTCCTTACTTTTGCCATTAAGACCCCACTATCATGAACCGTTAATTACTTTTTGAAGTAAAGCGCGGAATGCTTGTGAATAGAATCTATATCGGGATTGAGCTTCCCCGTTTTTGATGTACTATGCTTTCTAGGTAACAAACGTACTTCATTTGAATCACTTATGCAGTGTGTTTGCAAAGGCCACTCGTTGGGGGCAAATTTATTTATGATTATTAATTATCTCAAAGTCTCGGTTTGCATGAGCTTTTCATTCGGGGCAATAATACTGTTTTTCTATAATAATTGTACTCATTTGCAATTATTACACTTATGGTGTATAAACAACGTAACCCCACTATTGAACTTGTAGTCAAACTGTTTACTATAAACCTCATGAATATCACTCAACCATTCGTGTGACCTTTTTTTAGCATGTTTTTCTCATGTATTTGAGAAATTATGGCTCGAAGTGACACTGATTGAAGATGGCTAAACTTTGTTTCACTCATTCAAACTTTATGTTTTCATGTAGATTTTGGGACCTCTGTTTGTAAAAACTCTGATGAAATAATGAATGATAACTTATCTTTTAAAAATGACTTTTTTAGTCGTTTTCTATGATTATGACTGTTGTACTATTAAATAATACCACATATTAGCTTCCGTATAGCTATATGTCAAAAATGGGGGTGTTATACGAACCGACTCAAAATATGCCTATACATATAACTTCATAACCTCATTTTTATCAAGCCCCCAACCTTAAGTCCGATTCTAGGGTTTGGGTAGGTGTTTTTCCAGCAACTTAGAAGGTTTAATTCAATCCATAAACATCTTGTAATGGTTTGATTATCATTTATATGTTAATTCATGTCTTCAATTCCTTTTGTTGATTATGATTTCTCTTGTTTAAGTATGCTTGGCTAATTCATCTAGTATTTAATTGGGAATGCATGAAACTTGTTATTAATTGATTAGATCTTATTATTTACGTGATAGATTCAATGAGTATAATTAATTATAGTTTATAATTCTTGTTTCCTATTACTCTTGTTGATGGATGTGCGCGTTAGGCTCTAGAAAACTAGCCATGAAATATTACATTGGCATAGACGTCTAGGGAAACGCGAGCGTGTAGAAAGAATACCATCGGTAAAAGTCTTCATACTACCTTACCCCTAATATCGTTGATCTCTCTTAAGTGTTTTAATGCATGTAATATACTCTTATAGGCCTTGTAATAGTCTTCATACTACCTTACTCTTGCATTGCCTTAACGGAATATTACATAGACGGCGGGTTCGTGCAATTCGTTCATGAATTAGGAAATACTTATGCATCGCATCACAAGTGTGACAAAGCAATAGGTAGAATTGGATAGCTAGCAAGAAAGTTTGTGCATCTAGAGTAAATCGCTCGACTCGTGCGCAGCTTCGCTGCGCGCGCGCTCGTTAACATTAGGATTAGTAGTTAATTAGTTTAATAACCGCACATTTTATGGGCATCGACTATGATGAACGTATTAAAAGGTTTATAAAATTGCTACATCTTGAAATGTCATTAATTTACAAACTTTTTCATACCATAAACCTATTCTCACTATAGATTTATGAAATTGTGTAGGTTTATAAAATTGTCAAAACTCATGCAATGCATTAATTTATAAACCTTTTCAAAATGTTACTTTTTCATGCGACTTAGACTCGAAATTATTCCTCATCATGGTACATAAATTTTAAATCTTATCATAATTTCATGAACTTACTCTTAAACCAACATTGTGGATGCTCTAACATCCATATACTTTTCAGTCATTTTGTCTTTTTAATTATATACGCTAAGCTAAACACTAAGGTTATTTGTTTAAGCTTATGTGTGAACTTATTATCTTATTTGATTTCGGCTTACATTTTATAAGCTCGAATTTTCCGACTTATCTTAAAACTTTTGAACACCCACTGCTTACATAACTTATTATATCATAACAAGCTTTTATAAACCCACAACTCTCAAAATAATCTGAAAGATCGGGACTTATAAAACATAAGCCAAAATAAACTTAAATACGCTCATAGGCTTATATGCCATAAAACGCCTCCTTTTTTTTTCTTTGTTAATATATGACGCGGTGTAACCAGCCTAGCTAGCAAGTAAAAAGAAAGATTTTGTGAAGAAAGGTAGCAATCACTGTCACTTAACTGCTTCGATAATCCAATGAATTGAATATTTCTTGGTTGCCTTATTCTTTACTTTTGTGCAAAGCAAACCATTCTTTCACTTTCATACTTTTCTTCTTCTGTAACATGGATGCGAACATCCAAAAAAACATTCTTATAAATCGAGAAACATACATGTGTTATTGTTTTGTCTAATAATCATGTATGCGAACCGATTATTAGTTTTAGGGATAAGTTTTTTCAAGTCGAAGGTAAACTTGATAAGGTCATGTGGGAGTAATCAAAATTAGATAAATATATTAAATGGTTTTGTTTAGTTGGAAATTTTAGAGTTCTATAATTGTGATTTGGTATACTGGACCTATCAAGTTACTTCAACGTTGATAGTGTTTATGTTTTATAGCAGATTGTAAATATAAGCTACGTCTAGATATTTAAAATGTATCTTTATATATTAAAGCGGAAGTTTTATATAAAACATAGTTTAATCTATGCTAAAGATAATTAATATATATCACTTACAACAAAAGTCAGTGCCGTGGCATTTTGTTAATAACATATTTGGACAAACGCGCCTATCAAAATATCAAATGCAATTCAAGACGTCTTAATGAAATACTTGAGATAAACATTGTATAAAATATAGTAGATTATTATACAAAGAAGGGAGTCGATATCATTTTATACCAATAGCTTTAAACACATTTATAATAAACTAGTGACAATACCATCAATATCAACAACTAAAATGACAAAAGGTTTTAAACTTGTAAGATATCATAAATTCAAACCTTTTGATGAATTATACTTTGGTTCAAAGTAACATAACACTTAGCGCCACGCGTACGTCCCAGATGAAAAGGGACGAAAAGCAAGTAATGAATTTTAACCCACTGTAATTATGGGTTTTGTCCCATATTCATCAAGGAAGGCGTTTAAAAAAAAGGAGGAAAGAGATGAAAACGGAGAGGACGAAAGCAAGAGCAATGGTTCCGGTCCTTTCAACTGAGCACTTTTAAGTATCACTCTAATAGTTTGTGACTATTAAAGTCATACTGGGGGGGACATGTCCGCGTATATACCGGACGGGCCCTATATCCGAACGGGTCGTACGGGTTCGGACAGGCGTACTACATCAACCCGAAAGAAGACAAAACGTTAGACTCGACAAAGAAGTACAACTCTTCAAACTGTTGGATAATAACAAGCACCTATGCAACATCGCTATCCCGGGAATTAAGGAGCGATGTCTCCAAGGATTACCGACACCCAAGGCAAAGGCTAGGCATAGGTCGTCTCTTTCATTCCCAATGTGTCAAGAACAGTACTTCCAAACAGTACTTCAAGTAGTATAAATACCTCAGCATTTACTACTTGAAGGGGAGTTTTTTACTACACACACACACACACATCTATTACTCATAGCCCTTTCGGATCTTACAAATGTACTTACTTTCACGCCCGAGCTTGGTCCTGGGTCAACACCCGGGGCGAGCTAACGGGTTTTCTGTCTTACTTTCAGATACTTAGGTGGATTACTCGTCTAGAAGCGTAGGAACTCTCCTATTTCCTCTAGAACAGTAAATTACTTAAACATCAATATCCACGACCATAGATGTCCTTAAAAGCTAATCATCGTGAAAGTAACACCTAAGGTAATGAATCGTAGTCTCCAAACTAAAAAACACTTGTAAGACAAAATAAAAGGCAGAAACTTCACTAATATAACAATGAGATTACCATTGAGCAAGTATTCGCCTTTTCGAAGGCTACATTTATGTTTTATGTATGTTTAGTTAACTTGGTGCTTTGCGTTGTATGCCTTTATTATTTCTTTCGTTTTATACGGAGTATTATTTATGTCTATTAGCTAGTTTGTGTGTATTTATGTGTTGTTTGCTTTCATTGCTTCTCTTGCCTTTTGTCTATTGTTGTTTTCTTTTTCGCATCGGCATATTGCTTTCATTTCATCCTCTTTGTCAGAGGTCTTTTTGGAAGCAGACTCTTTACCTTCGGGTTTTTCCAAAGGTAAAGACATGATCTGTCTACATATCACCTCTCTCATACCCTGCTTAGGCGAGATAGGGTATCGTTGTTGTTGTTGTAAGGCTACACTTATTGGTAACACATCACTCAATCGTGAGGGTGAATCGTGAGTGTGTGTATGTCTCATGCATTCCCCTCTAGCCAACCCTTCACTCACCGCGTGAGGTAGCCATAAAATTGGATACGCAATGGTGATCGCTCAATCTTGGTTTTTCGTTTGCAAGTTTTTATATTATTTATTGGTTTGGTAGTGTGTTTGAGCTAGTTTTCTGTTGGCGGTTTATTTGTTAGGTGTGAGCAAAAAAAATCGGAAAATCGAACCGAAGAAAAAAAACCCGAGGAAAACGGAACCGAAAAACCGAAAACCGACACTAGAACCGAGGTTTGGTTTTTTATTTTTTCAAAAAACCGAACGTTTCGTTCGGTTTGGTTCGCTAAATAAAACCGAACCATTAAAAACCCATCGAACGTAGCCGATTTTATTAATTAATTATTTAGTTTTTTACAAAATTATTTTTTATATATTAATTAGTGTTATTGGGAATTGTTGGGCCTCTTTAATAGGAAAGGGCTCAAAATTTTGTAAACATCTGCCACTTAAGTTTTTCCAGAAATCGACCAATAAGTAGTTATGTAGGTATAGATATTTGGATAAAATTTTGCAAATCTTTCTATATTTCGTTGGTTGGCCATTTTTTTTTGCACATGACACATGTATTGTAATTTAAAGACATGTAATTCAAAGACATGTAAGATTTTGCACATGAAAAATCAGATTTATCATATCAGATTGTGATGGGTTGAAGAAACCGAAAAACCGAGAAACCGAACCCGAAAAACCGATTGAAACCGAGAAACCGAACCGAGAAAAACCAAACGGTTTCGGTTATGGTTATGCAAAAAGCCGAGCATTCGGTTTCGGTTTTGGCCAAAAACCGACCCAAACCGAACCGTGCACACCCCTAATATTTGTATATAGTGGGTATTTAATTGAAAGGTGATGGTGGTGTGACCAATGTAGGTGAAAAGTGAGAGGAGTTAAATAAAAAGAGAAAGCTAAGATGACGTCGAAATAGAAAATGAGAAAGTTTTTTTTTGATGAATGATAAAAGTAGTCTAATATAAAGATGAGATTGTCAAAGTGAAAATGGACCACTTGAAAATTATGAATATTTCCGGCTTGTATTTTTACTCAACTTGAAATTTAGAGTGCATTTTGGTTAAAAATTTGAAAGAGATGGAACTCAAGAAATTGGGACAGCTCTCCCAACTTGGGAGATGAATTGTCAACATCACATTTTTATAGGGCTTTAAATGGAAATAACCCTCTTACACATGCTACACGCCTTGACAAACAAAATAAAATGAGTATTCTCTACGGTTTTACACTTTTTTAACTTTTACAAAAACATTTTAGCATCTTGCCTATGCTTTGAAGTTTTTCTTACACGACAAAGCAAAAGGAAAAAAGTCTATTAATGTTATTAGAAATATAACAATAGACGAAGGTCCGAAAGTCTATCTCATATGTCAAATTATTGCTTTTCAAACGATCGTTTCCGTTCAAGACACCCTAGAGAGGCATAACATTGCTATTTATAGAAATTTGAATAATCGAGTTTCCACCAAATCAACATCACAAAAAGATGGAAATATAGGCAGGTGCCCATAAACTTCAGCTATATGAAAAACAGATAAGCATATTTCTAATGCCATTACTAGTCAATGCTGCAATTTTTATGCATATCAATCACTGCTCGTAAGTCAACAACTCATACATTTGCCATGGTAGATTTTTTTTTACTCAATGTCCTTATAAATATCAAAACTGAAATTTTCACCATTGGTATATGACTTGAAAACATTATTATGATGATGCCAGAACCAAGGAATCTTGTGAAGCAAATCCAACAAAATATATACCTATACATTGGGGTGTTTGAGATTTTTTATTCAAAATAGAGTATTCGTTTTGATATCGCATAATCAGATAATCAGCTGTATCAAAACGTGCTTTTAAAACATGGTGTTTGGATTTGATTATGTTGTTTTAAATCGCAATAATCAAATAATCAGTTTCTTTAGTGTTTAACAAATCAGATTATTTATCAAGTTAAAAAGTGAAAAGACGAAAATGGACAAATTTTTTTAATTATCAAACTTTTGCTAACATATATGAATAACGATTTTGTAAGACTTGATAACAATATGCATATTACATAAATATTTTAATTGACTTTTTTTATAGGTCATAAAACATTCATTATATAGTTTTTGTATCTAACACAAGTGATTATCACCCGCGCTTTGCTGCGGGACCATTAACGAACGTCGTTCAGGGTTGACTTGTCGTTTTAGCTATTCCGAAAATACTGACGGGTAAACGGGTCTGACCGATTTTAGTAAATTCTAACCTTTTCGTTACTTAACAGCCGTTAGTGGGGAGGGGATATTTTGTAATTTTTTGTAAAATAAAAGTAGTTTTCATAATTTAACACATAGTGCGATGTGGTATTTTGTAAATACCCGAATGATTATTTCTTAAATACTTTTCGAGTCGGACCGGGTCGGGTCAACCCGGGTGCATTTAATGCAAATTGAATGCAAAAGGCCATTAAATGCAAACAATCCTGCTCTTTGTATGTTTATATGCATTTAATGCACACTAAAGCATTTAATGCAACTTAATGCTTAGGCGGGTCGGGCCGACCCGGATGCAATAAATTTTTTGCAACCGGGTTCCCAATAATTGTATAGTTTAAGAATGTCGCTTTCTTTTAAGAACATAATGCATTATTATATTATAGTGATAAACAAGCGTGATTGCCCGCGCGATGCTGCGGGACGTTAATTTTTTTTGTGTTGGTTTATTTTTCCGGTCTTATGTTTAATACTTTGTTTTTTTTTATATGGGCTTATTTGTTGGACCTCATGTTTAAAGGTTTGTTTTTTTTGGCTATTTGGGTTATTTTTTTTAATATAATTTTATGAGATTTGAGTAAATATGTGTTAAGCACGATTGCTCGCGCGTTGATGCGAGACGTTAATTTTTTTTTATTTTTTTATTTTATGCGGGTTTATTTTTCCGGTCTCATGTTTAATAGTTTGTTTTTTTATATGGGCTTATGTGTTTGGCGTCATGTCGTGAGTATTTTTTTATCTGAATAAATCAGTACTTTTGTAATATTTTTTCTTATTTTGTGCCGAACAATTTTTTTTATATTAATTTGTGCGGATTTATTTTTTCGGTCTCATGTTTAATAGTTTTTTTTATATGGGCTTATGTATTTGGTCAATGTCGCGGATATTTTTTGATCTAAATAAATAAGTACTTCTGTAATTTTGTTTTCTATTTTGTACCGTGAATTTTTTTTTAAAAGTTGTCTAGTTAAAAAAAAATTAAATGGGCCGGCCCAAAGTGGGGAGCCGATGGGCCGGTAACTGTAGTGAGAATGTCAGCGGAAAAAAAGTCAAATGAGCGGCCCAAAGTGAGGGCCCGATGGGCCGTTTACTGTAGCAACGCACGTCAAAACGACGTAAGTTTTACGAAACATTGTATATCTATATATAAACAATATCCACACCATTTGGCGAAAAATAGCGTGGTCATCCAATTAGTACACCTTCAGTCCTTCTCTCACAAAACCTCAACGCAACAGCAACCTCGAAACGATCTATTTTTCCATTCCAAATCTGTATGAACAATCTTGACCCAAATTAATCCAAACAATCAGATCCTTGTTAAAATATGACGTGAAGAATGTCCGGCGACATAAACAACCATGTGGGCCAGAGAAGGTAACAACTAACAACCTAAATCTTTGAAGAACATGAAATGTGAAATCTTTGAAGAACATGAAAAGGTGAAATTTTAGGCGATAGTTCAGGGGTTATATGGTCATTTGATAATGAACAATCACCCTTCTAAAAACTACGTTTTGAAAAAGCATGTAGCAGGTGGATTATTAAAAACTGCATTTTATTGCCATATAAACGCAGATAATTTATGTCATCCAAACACTCTGAACCTGATTTTTACGTTTCCTAGCCGTGATAATCAAATAATCTAGTTTATACCGCAACCCCAAACACCCGCATTAAGGGTTTATTTGGTTTTTAGATGTGTTTAAGATTATGATTTGGATATGCATGCATTTTGATTCACGAGAGAGATACAATGTATAAATTATTTGTTTCATATTGAGGTTGAATAAAATAAAAAGTGCTATACAACTATTTTAAGATTTAAATGAAAGTAAAAGATTATGAAATACTGTAATAACATACCAATTAAAAAAAAAAATATATGTAGCTATGGAAAGACTTGCAAATTCCAAATTATTCAAGAAAACTCATTTCTTCTCAAAACCAACCCACCTCATTAATATATTACACATTGAGTGACAAATCCACTGTCGTTTTGACAGTGGGCCACATTGCTACAGTAACGGGTTTTCATTTTGGGCCAGTCCGGTTTTTGTTTTTGTTTTTGTTTTTTTTTAATTATTTTGTTTTTGTTTTTTTTTAAATTTGAATGCACAAAGTAGGAGGAAAAAAATATATTACAAAAGTTCCGATTTATTGGAAACATCTTCGTTACCTAATAACTTTAAAATAAATCGATATGTACCAAAAACGTACAAACCCATTATCATTAAACAAAAAACCCATATAGCCAAAAAACAACAACGCAATTAAAACATGACAACGCAACACATCAAGCCATATAAAAAAAAATTATTACTAATATACACATTTGTCGAACAAACTAGCCTAAAATTCGCATAAAATGTGGCCCAAAATCTAGCCCAAAGTAAAAAAAAAAATAGCCCGAATGAGCCTATGAATCTGGCCCAAAGTAAATAAAACTATGTGTGTACAAAACGGTCCCTAACGTATTAACTATTTACGATTTTCTTACACGAAAAATCCCGTAAAAAATTAACAAAAAAAACACGTCAAGTTTTTATTGTTCACAACTTTTTTACATTCATCGGCCCAAAAAAAAAGATATCGAACCGTCCCAAAAAAAGAAAATATTCGGGAAAAAATTAACCCGTCCCAACGAATTTTTTTTCCCTGATCGTACAAAAAAGAAGTATCGAGGAAGATAATTAGCCAAAAAAAACCAAAAATAGCCTGTAAATCTGGCCCAAAGTAAAAAAAAATACAAAACGGAACCCTACCTTTTAATATTTACGATTTTCTTACACAAAATTCCCGTAAAACAATTTACAAAAGCCGTCCCAAAAAAAGATAATATTCGGATCAAAATTAGCCGTTCCAAGCAATTTTTTTTTTCTATGCCGAATCATCAAAAAAGAAAATATTAAAAAAATTAGCCCGCCTACGCATCGCCAATGAAAAAAACCCCGAAAGTAAAAAAATTATTCGTGGAAAAAATTAGCCCCGCCGCAACGCGTGAGTTCTTTTGCTTTTGTTTTCACAAATGTAGAATTTTAGTGAGTAACTACCGTACGAAAATGAAAAACCAACCCAAAGATACCAAACCAACTCCCTAAATATAATAATGTCAATGAAAATATGACCCGTTATAAAGTCAACTGCTAATGAAAGATCAAGTTGCTACAAGGTCCAGCCAGTTATCGATTACATTAATATGAAGAGCATCACTGGACCAATTTAAAAAGTCTTGTTGAGATTGCATCAAGATTACTTTAACATTTTGCAATGTGTATCCGAAGCAGATCAGAGGATGAAAATTCCGAAACTTATTACTCGGAGTGCTTGCACACAATCAATCGTTGTGTTAGCCGATATATTTTATGATGTATTGTAGTTATATTTTGTATTGGGCTCAGCCCAAGATCTAGAATACTCTTGTATCATTATATGTCTCGTTTGAGGTTGAATGAGTGAAAATACCCATTTACATCTCAGACTGGTAGTATTAATTTTACTAAAATTTAAAACAGCCATAAACCCTAATACATAAACCGATTCTCAAAATCAAACCCTAACCCTAAATTTTATTTTATTTTCGTCTGTGTTTTCTTTGTGTTTGTTCAAGGTGACAAACCGGGTATCTTGTTCTGTTGGAATATGAACAAATATAAATTATATATGTCCGGGAATTATTCGAGCCTAAGGGGACGCACACGTTAATATGTCGAACAATGTATTTAATATATTAATGTAATATATTAATTAATGTTTAAACAAACGATTTGTTAAAAAGTTTAACAAGAATAAACATTGTCGTTAATAGTTTAAGGTCTAATATGCAAATCAGAAAGAAAAGATTTTGTTTGTCCCTTTTCCTAGTGGCCTAGTATCTCTCTCATATGGGAAGGATTGCTTTGCTAAAGGTATATATCTATCTCTTGTTAATTACATAATTCTATACGTGTTTGATCTTTCCGCTGCGTACTCGTGATACGTTTATTTTTCCTCCTCCCTTGTCTTTCTTTGTGTTCGACCGGCTCCAAACCCACAAAAGGGTTTTGTTTTTCCTCCTCCTTGTCGTGTGATCAAACAAACAACCCTTTAGGGTTTTTGTTTTGTGACTTAATCTCAAGAAGGTGTTTCGTGTGTTGATTGATTCAAAGACGAAGAGATCGTTTGGTTAAACACTATTAGTACTAGCATACACATTGTTTGCTAAGAACGTATTGTGTGTGAATACTTAGAGAGGTCATTCTTTTGATCTTGGTGGTTTCGCGTGGTATTATACACACATGTATATTGAAGACGGTGTTACGTTTATTGCTATAAGCAGTCTAACGTTCCTTGCTAAAGGTATATATCTATCTCTTGTTAATTACATATATCTATACGTGTTTGATCTTTTCGATGCGTACTCGTGATATGTTTAATTGTTAATTAGATCTAAATTCCCAACAGTGGCATCATGAGCCATCGTATATGAATTTGTAATTACAAGAATAAAATTGGACAAACAAATTAGGGTTCTTGATTAATTTTTAAGCCCTTTTAGGGTTTTTGTTTTGTGACTTAATCTCAAGAAGGTGTTTCGTGTGTTGATTGATTCAAAGAAGAAGAGATCGTTTGGTTAAACACTATTAGTACTAGCATACACATTGTTTGCTAAGAAGTATTGTGTGAGAATACTTAGAGAGATCATTCTTTTGATCTTGGTGGTTTTGCGTGGTAATATACACACGCGTATATTGAAGACAGTGTTACGTTTATTGCTATAAGAAGTCTAACGTTCCTTGCTAAAGGTATATATCTATCTCTTGTTAATTACATAATTCTATACGTGTTTGATCTTTCCGCTGCGTACTCGTGATACGTTTATTGCTATAAGCGGGATACGCCTGACAAACTCCAACAAAGATCTGTTAAATATATCTTTATAGGATACCCAAAGGAAACGATGGGGCTATTTTTGACTTCCCACTGAAACTAAATAGTTGTTGCGACGGTTTGCTGAGTTCTTTGAGAAGATCTTCAATACTCGAAGGAAGTCAGTGGGAGGGCCATAGATCTTGAAGAAATTCAAGATGAAGATACATTAGCGAAATTCCTATGGAGGTTGATGGTTTTGAACCACCTCAAGAGAAATATGTTTGATTCGTAGGCCTGAAAGGACACGTCGAGCTCTAAATCGTTTATGTCTAAATGTAGAGGGGGAGAAGTATAGTTTAGGGGATCTTAATGAACCCAATAGCTATAAAGCTGCGATATTAGATTCTGAATCTAATAAGTGGATAGATGTTATGAATGCGAAAATACAATCCATGATGGACAATATGATATGGGTCCTGGTCGATCTTCCTCCTGGCTGTAAGACTGTTAGGAGTAAGTGGATTTTTAAGAAAAAGACTGACATGGATGGTATTGTACACACCTATAAAGCTCGTCTTGTAGCAAAGGGTTATACTCAACTCTACGGGGTTGATTATGAAGAAACGTTTCTCCACCCGTCGTGATATTAGGAGTATTGGGATTTATATCTATAGCGATATACTATGATATGAGATATTGGCAAATGGATATAAAAACAAGCCTTCTTAAATCGTTCTCTTGTATGAATAATTTATATGGTGCACCTGAGGTTTTGTTGATCCTTATCATCCTAGAAAAGTAATGCTAAGGCTTTAACGATCCATTATGGTCTTAAGCAAAGCGCATCAAGAAGCTGGAATAAAAGATTTGCTGACGGAAATAAAAGGTTTTGGATTTTGCTCAAAAGTCTTGATCGAGCCATGTGTTTATATCAAAAGGCTAGTGGGAGTAATGTTTCCTTTTCATCTTATATTGATGACATAATCATTGGGAATACATTCCAAGATTTCAAAGTATAAAAGATTAATTCTTAGAAGTGTTTTGCTATGAAAGTATTTGGGGGAAGCGCATTATTTTGGAATCAAAGTCTACCAGAGATAGATCAAAGCGATTGATTGACTTGGTCAAAAATGCTTTCAGGATAAGATCTTAAGAGATATACAATGGATAATTCCAAACGTGGTCATATCCCCATGCAAGAAATACTTGGAGTTGAACAAAAACAAGGTGCTTGACAAACCTAAAGAGGTTGAAGCGTATGCTAAAATGTACTTATGCTTCGGCTGTGGGTTTCTATTATGTATGCGTAGATGCACTAGAGCTGGAGGTTGCGTTAGCGCACAATATAAACAAGCCTGTTTCAACAGATCCTTAGGGAAAGTCATGGATGCTGTGAAAAATATTCTAAAGTTAGAAATATTAAATATATGTTCGTGGTTTATGGTGGTATCCGGAAGCTGAATTCGAGTTGATTGGTTATTGCAGAATGTTGGATTTGAGATCGATTTAGATGTTATGAAATCTTTGACAGGATTCGTTTCGTTTTGCTCTGATAGATACGTTTTCGTTGGAATCTAGAATAGATGGTAAATCTGACTATATGTCGGGGATTATTCGACGCCTAAAGGACGCGCACGATTATATGTAGACAATGTATTTAATATATTTTAATGTAATTTTTAATTAATGTTTAAAACAAAGATGTAAAGTTTAGCAAGAATATATTTTGAGTCGTTAATAGTTAAAAGGGACAATATGCAAAATCAGGAAAGTGAAAGGAGTTTGGTTTCGTCCCCTCTTTCATAGATGGCGAAGTTTACGCTCCTTCCATATGGAGGAGATTGCTTGCTTTCTCATCCATGATGATAAGGGGCTATGAAATGGAGGTCTTAGGGTGTTTTGTAAATTAATAACTTGAAACTAAAAACGCTAAATCTCTCCCTAGTTCTTTTCTTTTGTGTAGAACAGGCTCCAGAACCCACAAGAGGTTTTGTTTTTTCCTCCTCCTGCGTGTGATCAAACAAACAACCCTTTAGGGTTTTTGTTTTGTGACTTAATCTCAATTAGGTGTTTTCGTGGTGTTGATTGATTCAAAGACGAAAGATCGTTTGGTAAACATATTAGTAACTAATACTAATTGTTTGCTAAGAACGTATTGTGTGTGAATACTTAGAGAGATCATTCTTTTGATCTTAGTGGTTTCACGTGGTATTATACACACACGTATATTAAAGATGGTGTTACGTTTATTTCTATAAGCAGTCTAACGTTCCTTGCTAAATGTATATATCTATCTCTTGTTAATTACATAATTCTATACGTGTTTGATCTTTTCGCTGCGTACTCGTAATATGTTTAATTATTAATTAGATCTAAAATCACAACATGTTCTTTGGTAACAAGACTATTATTCCGTATTATTTGTTCAAGGTGACAAATAACTTGTTGGTTGATTCGTTGCTGTGTTTCTGGTGCATTGTTTTGTTGTGCCCCTATCTACTGTTACAATACATAATATCTTACCTTATCTACTGTTGCATATTGTTGTGTTCAACAAACCCTTTTTCATTCGTCCCTACCCTATACTACATGTACCACACCACTGTTTAACATGACTAGACAAGATGCACCTCCTGCTACTCCTATCTCCGAGAAGCTTTCCCTCGTTACTCATCATCACCTCCTCACAAGGGTCCCCGTTAAACTAGACCTTAAGAATTGGAACTACGAATCATTGGAATTTTTTGTTGATCAACTTTGTGGTAGCTATGATGTGGAAAGTATATTCATGGTGTTCCCAATGCAACCAGGTCGAGTACTTCCGCCCCTCTCACACCCGAAGAACTCAAAGTGGACAAGATCGTGCTTTCATGGATCTTCACCACTCTATCCGACCCGCTTCAAGCTAGGTTAGTAGTGGAACGTCCTAAATCGGCTAAAGAAGCATGGGACCTTATATCCGACATTGTTAAAGATAATAAAGGGTCACGTACAAATGCATTAACGGCGGAGTTACAATCCATTAAACTTGGTGACCTAAGCATGGAGTCATATTTTTGCAAAACTGAATCAGTTGTCACCATTCTTACAAGCCTTGACGCTCATGTCAATAATGAAGATGTTATCCACTATGCTCTTGAAGGTCTTCCCGCTACGTATGATCAAGTGTGTTGTTATATGCATTATAAGGATACTTTTTTGGATCTTAAAACGGCACATGTTAATTACCGAAGAGATGCGGTTGAAGTCCAAGTCTCTATCTCTACCTGTGGATTCATTGTTCGCTTCTCCTATGGTGCTTATGGCCGATTCAGGTAATTCTCGTCGCCCCTCTAATGAACAAGTTAAGTCATGGCGACCATGTTTTAATTTTGCAAA
Organism: Tanacetum coccineum; assembly: GCA_026074375.1. NCBI lineage: Eukaryota > Viridiplantae > Streptophyta > Magnoliopsida > Asterales > Asteraceae > Tanacetum > Tanacetum coccineum. Next base: position 37,689 of record BQNB010055503.1, read on the forward strand.
AGGCACATGTCGATTTGGTAGTAATTGCAAATTTGTTCATGACTCTAATGCTAAAAGTGGTGACACTAGTAGTTCTAAGATAACCGGGAATCAAACGGATGAGTTGTTGTCTAAGTTGTTAAATAAATTGGGGGTTCATGATACTGCTAATGATACTGGATGCAACAAGAATAATAATATTGTGCCTATTGTCCCTAGTTCCATTGTTTCTGGCCCAACTATACCATCTGCTTATCACACCGGCCTAGTTAATCCCATCGTCTATCCTCATGTGGCCCAACAGCTACCTGGCCTAGTCGTGCCTTATGGTCCAACACCGCCTGTTCTCACTTACCTTAGCCCATCCATTCCCCTGGGCTTTTATTACCCGCCGACCCACGCCCCTCCCTAATATACAGCCTAAACACCCCTATCAGCCCAACAACCTACTTTACCTCTTACAAATCCAACTGTTCAGCAGACTGTAACAGGCCCACCAGGCCCAATACTGAATTCGGCTATTTCTCAGGGATATTTGGGACAGGAAACTCAGTTTCCTAATGCGTTTATGGCGGGGACATTACACGACCCAACCACTGGCATGTGCAACATGGATTCAGGTGCGACTTCTCATTTAAACAATTCGGTTCATAGTTTAAGTAACATTTTTAATTCGTGTATGTATACATCTGTTTTGGTTGGTGATATTCATTATATACCCGTCACCAATACAGGCCATAGTATTTTGGCAACACCCTCTCGGTTTTTTCATTTAAATAATGTTCTTATCACCTCTCATATTGTTAAAAATCTTATATCTGTTCGTGAAAATAATTACACTGTTGAATTTGATGCGTTTTGTTTTTCTATTAAGGATTTCCTGACGCGACGGGTGCTTCTCCGATGTGATAGTACGGGGGATCTTTACCCGGTCACATCACCTTCTCTGGTTCCTCAAGCTTTCCTTGTTAGTCTGCATACATGGCATCAACGTCTTGGTCATCCAGGAAGTGACGTGCTACGTCCTTTGTCATGCTTGTCAGCTTGGCAAGCACTTGAGGCTTCCATTTGTTAGTTCAAATATTGTGGTTACATCTTGTTTTGACATTATTCACTCGGATGTGTGGACTTCACCCATTCCGAGTCTTTCTGGTTATAAATATTATGTTCTGTTTTTGGATCATTATTCTGAGTTTGTTTGGGTGTATCCTTTGGTTAATAAATTTTATGTGTTATCTAAGTTTCTTTTGTTTTGTACCTACGTTCACACTTAATTTAAGTGTGAAATAAAATCGTTTCAGTGTGATCATGGTGGTGAGTTTAACAACCATAGCTTGCATAAACTATTTTTTGACAACGGCATTGAGTTTCGCTTCTCATGCCCAAAAACCTCACAACAAAATGGTA
>BQNB010055504.1:0-39073 GCA_026074375.1 Tanacetum coccineum
GGCAGTTTTTTGTCTGTTTTTGGTCATTTAAGCTCGTTTTTAGAGGTAAAAGATATGTGTAATTAAGCACATATCAGACATTGACGAAGAAGTCCTTTGAAACGTTCCCATGCTTCGTTGAAAGTTTCATTCGGTTTTTGGTAGAAAGTAGTGATTTTATTTCGAAGGTAAGTTGTTTTTGAAGGTGGAAAGTATTGGTTTATGAATTTCGAGACAAGATCATCCCATGTTAGAATCGATCGAGGTGGTTCCTTATCTAGCCAAATCCGGGCATCTCCTTCGAGAGAGAAAGGAAAAAGCAAAAGCTTAATCGAAGTATTCGGAACTTCGGGATGTCTAAACGTTGAAGTGACCTTGTTGAAAAATCGAAGATGATTATGAGGGTCTTGTTTACCCGTAAATTGATTACTTTGAACAAGATTAATCAAATTTTGTTTATGCTCAAAATTGTTTGCATTTATCGGTGGAACAACAATTGCATCTTCGTATCCCTTGATGGGAGCTTATAACATCTGAGCCATGGTACGATTGTCGGCCATTGGAATCTCGGGTTCCTCAACAATAACCGTTTTTAATTGTTGTTGTCGACGATTTCGATTACGAGCTTGAGATCGAGTGCGCATGCACTAAATATAAAGAAATTAAAAAGTAAACTAAAATTACACTAATTTTTTTTGGATTTTTGAATTTTTGAATTTTTTTTAACAATCTATTTTAAACGGATACACAGAAGACAACTTAAAACCAAATAATCAACTTACTTCACGGTAGCTCTTAAAAAAAATTAAGGTTTTTCGTAAGTGACACAAATGGCAAGTTTTTGAATCTTTGGTTCGATTTGAGAACTTTTCAAGTTCACCGGAACTTATTTATGATAATACCTCAATTGAAGGTATTATATGTTGGTGTTCTACCAACTTTGTATATTTTATTATTTTTTTTTAAGGACAATTTTTTTATTTTTGATTTTTTTATATATGATAATTATACTAAAAAGAAAAAGAAATTTTTTTTTTACTTTTTATATATTTTTTTTTTGAATTTTTGAAATATTTAACAAAAATGAAACTTTCGAGAACGAAAGGATCTTCAAACCAAATCAACAAACGTAAACGACGGAATCTTTAACACAAGTCCCCGGCAACGGGGCCAAAAACTTGTTATGATAAGTTTTATACACTATAAAATATACAATATAATACTGTTGGGACAGATTTGAAGATTACAAAACCTATTAGACGAAATGAAGAAAGAAGAAACAATGAAGGACCAAATATGTAATTGTTTAGTTATCTTAGATAGTAAGCTAGGGTTTAGTTATAAACCCTAGCCACCTCTATTATATAAAGAGGGTTTTAGTTAGGTTTGCACTCACCAGTTCCAGTAACAATGTAGATCAAAGGTGTGTGTGTGTTAGCTAGGCGTCAAGCCTTATAAGGCGCCTAGGTTATTAGTTAATAGTTAGCTAGTTTCTTTGTTAATGATTAATGAAGAAAACCTTATTAGTAACTTTGATCTTGTTCTTAATTATTATTCCGCTGTGTGTTGATCATTGTTATTATACCCTAGTTGAGTCCAGATCTTGAATTCAACAGTTTGTATCAAAGCCTCGTGGCTCTTGATCTAGGGTTGATAAGGTTTTCATGTAAAATTATTTTTCTGTTATTTTTAATAAAAAGGCGTATTGGGCAATTAGGGTTTTTATGCAAACCCTAATTTGTTTAAAGGCAGCAGCAGGAATGACACATGAAGGCTTCTAAATTGATGATCTGATCTGTGACATGATCATGATGGTATTTATGCTTCATTCTTGTTCGAAACGCAGGATCCATGAATTAGCGACAACTTTGCTACTAGAAAAAGTATCGCTGATGGATATGGGACAGACCTATGACAGTTTTGCAACAGCTATGTGACTGATTAGCGACAGAACAGTGAAAAATCATGTGTTGCTAAAGCATATGGGAGAAAGGAGATGCTGTTTTGTGACAGATTTTGCGACGATTTTGTGACCCTTTTAAGGCGTCGTCTGGATGCTAAGACTACTTATAATTACAACTTGTGAATTTCTCTTTCCGACATAAACATATATTTAAGTGTGTGTGTTCAAATTAATTTAAACCATTAAATCCACATATTTAGATAGTTGAAATCCGACCAAGCTTTACACATGGGCCTTTTAGGCTAATATATTAATCACTTAGTAAGATCACAACTCAAAGCAAACAAAAACCTCCTTAGCTAAGACATCATTGGTTCACTTGTCCCATGAATGACTTTCTTCTCTAGCATCCCACCGTCATCGGGTAAGTGCTAAGGCTTTTGACACCCCATCCGGAGAATACTAATCGAAACGCATGAACTTCCGATGAAAAAGCCCTTGTAGACTTTTGCAAACCTTAGTTCAAAAGAATACATTGGTTTTAAAGAATGAAACTTTTACTATTTATTTTCTAACTTGCAACATTATTATTTATTATTTACATTATTAGGCTAGGAACTGATATCACTTTTCTTTCGACGACACATCGGCCACGCCTCCGACAAGAGCTCGTGTACTTATTAGGATACCAACCCTAAATATACAACCTCTATCCTTTCTTTCGATGTCACATCGGGAGCGAACCCACAAATGCCCATGTACTTTATTACGATGGAGTTTGTATATTAATTATTAACACTAAGGATTTATAACTTGCATCCTTTTTATTTACCAACTACATTTTTTAAGATTAATTCAACACATTACTTTTGCAAATAGAAAAATTTCGTTTTAGAAAACCAAAGTATAAACTTGAACTAAAAATTCTTATTTACCAACGATGATTGACTTCATCATCAATAAAGTTTTTTCTCTAAATATGTTGATTAGACTTTTAAGAGCAAAACTCTAATTTGTAAAAATTAAAGAGAACACGTATAATTAATCATTTTAAGAACTCCGGGGAAGAAAAACCACAAGTTATTCTTATAAGCCTTTAAGTTTTCCAAATAAACTTTGTTTAGCATCCTAATTCGTAATCAACACTATCATCTCTTATTCTTTGCAATTTAAAATCTCTAATAAAGAGATTTGCAAATACTTAGCCTATATAAAATCCAACTCGGCATATTTAAAATCTACTTGAGATTAGCACAAGCCTTCATTTACTAATGATTTCAAGTCTAGCATGTTTAAAGTCTACATGAGACTAGCACAAACTATCATCATTAATTATTAAGGGAGAAAGCTAGAACTCTACACGTACGATCGGGTCAAAAATTACTTCTTATTCTTACCAACGGAAAACCTACATTCGTGTCTTAACACTTTTTTTTTTATTTTTTTTTATTATTTTTTAATTTTTTTTAATTTTTTTCCTACAAATAAACGTAAAAATTACAAATTGTATGCCTATTTTTGTAGTAAAACGGGTACGTGAGAACAAAACAATAAACATGTAACATAAATACAGATAGATTCCCTCCCAAACTAAAACGAAACACTGTCCCTCAATGTTTTTAAGTCGGGTTTTCTACGTAAATCAAGCCTTTTTAGATTATGAATTATGCAAAGATAAACGTGATCGATAAGAGGAAAGAGATATCGATCTCCCCAAACTAATATTTAAACAAGGATAGGAAGCTTGAGTGAATCGGGATACAACACCGAACACGAGAGTCTTCAGAGAATTTGTAGGTTCAATCCTACAAAAATTACAACAAACAACAAATAACGAAAACCGGAAGAGTACAAGCCTCATCACATCACAACACATTATTGTTAGAAAATTGAAAGAAAATAGAAAAGGATAAGCAGTTACGGGTAAAAAACTCCCACGAAGCGGCTTGTTTTTTGTTACCGAGTCGCAAGCTCGTACTCGATCCTGCAGTTCATTCTCGCATAGGGAGAGCAAATGGAAAATGGTTTTAAGAGAAAATGAAAAGTAGATATGACCAAGATCAAAAGCAGGCCTCATCCTAAGGAGAAAAAAGAAATAAGAAAGAGTTTGGAAGGTCAAATCTAAAACAAGGGGGGGTATGGGTGGGTAAAATATCGCACTTAAAATAATTAGGTTTTAGAAACACCCTTAAACGCTTGGGTTAAGCAAACATACCCCAGAGAGGATTTTTAAGTGGAGCGATCGAAGCAGGACGCGGGTGTGGTGAGGTGTGCGTGGTTAGTTATTTTGGAACGGTGATTATTGTGGGTATGGTGTGGTTAAGATTGAAACGGGGTGGGATTATTAGAAGATAAGCTCAACACTGTGAATTAATCATAGGATACAAGGAAAATATCGATCTCTTCTTGAAAAGAAAGCAATTTAATCAAGGTTATGAGTGACGTAGAACTCGATAAGTAACGTTGATTACATGAAAACTTTTTCCTGTGACCGGAATTGAAATCTCACAAGCAAAGTCTACGATTAAATAATTCCTCAAATGAACGATCATTCCGTGAAGGAAGTGTCCCAAAAGTTCACCGTGAACTCATGTTGAAGAGGATCACTCTTGGGAGAAAAAGAAAATTGAAGTATCATGGTCGAAATCACTTCGTAAAAAGAGATTATGTAGTATCATCAATAAGCAGATTATCAAGAAAAGTACGTCTCCTCTGAATCGAAAAACCTCTCTCAAAATTAGAAGAAACTTTCATGGCTAAAAAGCATCGTCTCACAATATCGTCTTCTGAGCGAAACACTCATCCTTATTGGACAAAGGTGTGTTAAGTAAAACTGGCTCATCGGAATCTGAAACATTAGAGTTCTTGTTTTCAACATCTACATCCATCTAGTTAAAGAGAGGATTTACGTTGCTAGAGGTGAAGTTATCATCAAATTCAATAAGAGGGTTTGAGTAAACTTAAAAATGAACATCTTTTTTAAGAGGAGTGAGTCATCGTGAACTCCTCCAAGATTATCAGTATATGTTTCGAAGAAAACTAGAGAAGAGTAACAGACTGATTAGTGTACTGCCACTAAATGGCTAAATCTTTTGAAAATCAATGACAGAATAGCGTGAGCAAATGCTTATTCTTGCTTTTTCTCAGATATATCGCATAATAAACAAGTTCTTCTTTCCTACTCTTAAAGTCAATGTTTCTTCGTACAAATAAGAGAGCTTTGCGGTGCAAAGAAAAGGTCTCCTAAAATAATAGGCACTCTTGGTCTCTTGTGTAGCAAATTAACCACAACAAATCCGCAGAAAAGTGAAACCATCAACCTAACTACAACATTCCTCGGCTAGACCCATTTGTTTGTTTAATGAACGATTGGCAAAGCTCGAGTTCCATTCGAGTAGGGAGTCAAATCTCCAAGCCCAGGTTTGCTTGTAGAAACAATGAGTAAAAGATATATGCTAGCTCCGTAATCGCAAAAGCACTAGTCCTATCGAGTTCTTGAAAAGCACCCTAGAAAGAATTTGCCGGGATCTTCGAGCTTCTCGGGAACTTTGTTCATGATCATAGTAGAACATTCAACATTCACGGTTGTGATGGCGATTTCTTCGAGCTTCTCTTTGTTCCTTAGCAACAGCATAACCATTTGTTGAACCTTTGGCATTTCGACAAGAGCACTTTCAAACCAATCTCTAAACGAGTTGTTAAACATCTTCAAACCGGATAAGTTTGAGACTTGGTTTTTATCGTTCTCTCCACTTTCATCCTCTCGGGATATGAGTTTAGTTGATACGACCTGATTGGAGAATTAGGCTCTTGAATTTCAAATGTTAACGGTTTTCTTTGCTTTTGGTTTTGGGATTTCAATGAAAATGGATTTCCTTCTCCTCCAGGAGGGACTGTGCGGTACTTTCTAAATTGGTTTTTACACTTTGATCCGTTGACGTCTCCGGTTTTTGTTGGGCCTTTTTTCAGGAGAAACCTACGGTGTAGGAACAAGAGGAGTCGAAGGTCCTTCACAAAGTTTTACCACTTCGTGTGGTGATAGCATTAACATGCTCACGAGGGTTAGTTACGGTTTGACTTGGTAGAGTTCCTGAAGACGAAGTGGAGATGGCATGATAGTTTTGCATAAAACTTAGTCATCATGTTTTGAAAACCCCCCCCCCCTCTCCTTCATCTGTTTTCTTTTAGAATCGTTATAACTTCTTTGAAAATCATTGTGATTCTTTGAAAATTATCAATTTCATATATGCAAATTATCCAATTTCCATCATTAGCCTTAGCATAACTTTCAAAATCCGTTTTAGAAACACCTTGAATTTGTGAAACGGGAGGTAAAGCTTGATTAACCAAAGGTTGATTTGTTGGTGGTTGGTATGGTGGGGTTTGATAAACGGCTCCTTGATTGTTTTTGACGGATAATGGATGAAATTGGCCTCCAGGTAGTAGAATCGCAAATGAAATTGTTACCTTGAAACGGCTTGTTCCTTTGTTGTTATTGACAATTAGGTTTTATTACAACCCGGTTGGTCACATTAGATTGGATACAAAAAAGGAGGCTCCTTTGAACAAAGTTGCCAACGGCGGCGGTTTGTTGGAATTGATGAATGTTATCATGAAAAACGGGAAATTCATTCCTTGTTAACGACGATTTGTTGAAATTAAAGGTTTGAACCACATGTAACACAAACTTCCTCGACTGCTTTGACAGGTAGCAAAGTACCGTAACATTCTTTCACTAAACATTCTTTTCACATCGCTCATTCGAATAATCCAGGGTGAGGGGGGGGGGGGTGGGTAGGGGGTGTTGCAGGAGAGAAGCGGCGAGTTGTTGAAATTCAAAAGAATTAGAAGGTGTAGAAGTAGAAAGAGGAGCATTCGTACTCACTCTTGGTTCAATTGCACGACTTCTTGAATAACGAACCTTGGATTTACTCTCAATAATGGCTAAACCATCACGAGGCATCTTATCTAGAAAATTTCCACCCGCGGCGGAATCTAAAGCATCTTGATCATTGGTATTCAAAGAGTTGTAAAACGTATCAAGTTGATGTAATTCCGAAAAACCATGATGAGGACATTGACGAAGAAGTCCTTTGAAACGTTCCCATGCTTCGTTGAAAGTTTCATTTGGTTTTTGCAAGAAAGTAGTGATTTCATTTCGAAGGTAAGTTGTTTTCGAAGGTGGAAAGAATTGGTTTATGAATTTCGAGACAAGATCATCCCACGTTAGAATCGATCGAGGTGGTTCTTTATCTAGCCAAGTCCGGGCTTCACCTTCGAGAGAGAAAGGAAAAAGCAAAAGCTTAATCGACGTATTCGGAACGTCCGGATGTCTAAACGTAGAAGTAACCTTGTTGAAAAATCGGAGATGATTATGAGGGTCTTGCCTACCCGTAAATTGATTACTTTGAACAAGATTAATCAAAGTTTGTTTAAGCTCAAAATTGTTTGCATTTATCGGTGGAACAACAATTGCATCTTCGTATCCCTCGATGTGAGCCATGGTACGATTGTCGGCCATTGGAAACTCGGGTTCCTCAACAATAACCGTTGTTAATTGTTGATGTCGACGATTTCGATTACGAGCTTGAGAACGAGTGCGCATGTACTAAAAATAAAGAAATTAAAAAATAAACAAAAATTACACTATTTTTTTTAATATTCTTTTTTTGAATTTTTTATAACAATCTGTTTTAAACGGATACACGGAAGACAACTTAAAACCAGATAATCAACTTACTTCACGGTAGCTCTTAAAAATTTCTTCTTAAGGTGAACCGTATTTCGTAAGTGACACAAATGACAAGTTTTTGAATCTTTGATTCGATTTGGGAACTTTTCAAGTTCACCGGAACTTATTTATGATAATACCCCAATTGAAGGTATTATATGTTGGTGTTCGTTTACCAACTTTGTGTATTTTATTATTTTTTTAAGGACAATTTTTATATTTTTGATTTTTTTATATTTATATGATAATTATATTAAAAAGAAAAAGAAAATATTTTTTTACTTTTTATATTTTTTAATTTTTTTTTGGATTTTTTGTTTGAAATATATAACAAGAATGAAACTTTCGAAGACGAAAGGATCTTCAAACCAAATCAACAAACGTAAAACGAAGGAATCTTTAACACAAGTCCCCGGCAACGGCGCCAAAAATTTGATACACGATAAAATATACAATATAATATTCCAAAAGAGCAATTTAGAGCTCTCCTAAAGTCTCCTTTAAGAAAAGCTCACTCTAAAAGATATATATAATATATAATACGTATATTTAACCAGGAAGTATGATTTCCCGGGTCGTTTCCCCAACGACTTGTGAAATTGAAACCACGTTTTAGCTCGGATTATGATTTGAATGAGAGAAAAGATATTTTTGAGTATCTATAACTACTAAATAAAAGCAACAATTAAAATGAACAATTAAAAGCAATTAAACACTTAAACAATTAACGGGAAAAACGCGACAAATAAGCAAATACACTAAAATTAACTCCTAAAAATGCAAACTAAATTTCTAAACCTAAGATAGGGTAAAAGAAAATTTTAAGAAAAAGAAAATATATTTTTTTTATTATTTTTGAATTTTTTATGAATTAAATACTAATTAAATCTATTTAAATCCTAAAAAATAGCAAATTAAGTCCTAAAAATTGAGAAAAATGATTTTTAAACTTAGAAAAGTCTAAAATAACATAAAAACTCAGAAAACTATTTTTAACTATTTTTAAAATTAAAATCCTATTTTTAAAATTAAAAATAAAAGCTCAAAAATGAAATTTAAAATCTAAAAAGGTTGAAAATGATTTTTCTTAATGTAAAACTAAAGCTAATTTTTATAAAACTAAAAACTATTTTTTTGAAATTTTATAAAACTTTTTTCTATTTTTAATGTAATTTTGAAAACTGAAAGATAAAAAAATGATTAAAATTAAAATATTAACTAGAAAATTTTGAAAAATTCAGGATAAATTCTTAATGCTAGCAGCTACTCAAGAAAAATAAGAACTATCCTAAAGCTGAAAGAATAAGCCCTCAAATAAGCTTATATAGCTACGGCTTATTATGGGCTTAAGGCCCAAAGAAAATGTTAAAACAATTATGCTAACAATAGCCAACGGATGAGCTATTGTAGCACAAGTGTTAACACGTTGGGTCTTTGAGTGAGAGGTATTGGGTTCGAGGTTGGCAACACACCCCTTTTTGTTATTTTTTTTATTTTTTACTTTTTGCAAAAACTAAATACTAGAATTTAAAGAAGACACGTTTTTAAGCATTTTTTATAAATGGAACATAAGCTGAAAGTCAAAATTAAGCTCTCTAGGAACTTTTGAAAACCTGCTTACAGAAAGTGAGCTTTTGAGCTCACTTTTGCTTGATTTGACTAAACAGCTTGCAAAAAGCTCAAATTAAGCTCAAATTTCAAACTAAAAACTGTTTTAGAATCCTTAAGATGTCTATTAACTAATTCTAACAAGCTAGAATCCCTACTAACAACTAATGCTAACTGAATCTAATGATTAAATTTGCAAACTCAGAAAAAAAACAATAACAACTCAAAATTTAATTAAGCTAAAAAGCTCGATAAGCTGAGACATAAGCTACCATTTTGAAAACTTGACTAATGATACTTAAACTACAAGACTCAATCATAAAAACCTATACTATAAGCTAGGAAATCAAAAATCTAAAACATTAAGCTAATACTACTGTTTTTGGCTTTTTGGCTAATTAATGACTTTGAAAAACAAATATACCTAAGTGACAGAGCTAGAAAATGAAAAGCAAGACTTGAAATAAATTAAGCTATGTCTAAACTATGAGAAACTTGAATTTTAGAACCTATAACCTAATTTTACTAATCCTAAATGATCCTAAATATTATAGCAATGGAAACTGCTATCAAACTTGCTAATGCAATTTGCAAAAGTGCAAAACTCAAATGCAAGAATCCTAGAGGGAAAACCTGCACACTACACACTCTATTGAGTGTGCTTGAGTAAACTACAAACTCAAATTAAGCCTAAAAGGCTTGATTCAAATATTAGCAATCAAAGCAAAGGGAGAAATCTCCCCTGGTGCAGACACATACAAAATAAGCCCTAACTTTTTGATTTTTGAAAACTAATCCTCAAATTCTTTTTAAAACTTGCTTAAATATAATACTTTAACTATCCAAAGAGAAACTACCAACTAGTGTTGACTTTTAGAGGTCAAACAAGCTAAATCCAAACACTCCTTTAAGGTTGTGACAGATTGAGTTTAAGCTTAAAAATGAGAATCCACTTAACAAGGCCTTAATACCAGATGATTAACAGCTTATAACTACCATATTAAACATAAATCAATAACTATTAAAGCTGAAATCAAAAGTCTACAAACTATCTAACTATATTTTGGCTTTTTATGAGTTTTAGACAAACTAAGCTATAACAAGATCTAAACTAATTTAAGCAAAAACAGATAATCAAATACACTTAATAAGCACTAATAAAGAAAAATAAGCACAAAATAGCTACTAGAATAAGCAAATAAGCAGATTTCAACTAATAAGCAAATTAACTACTATTTAAGCTAGAATTTAAAGACAAAATTAAGTAAAAGGAAACTTACAACTAGCTTCAGCTTAACAGAACTTAACATGCTCTTAGAGCTTATCTACTAGCTCTAGCTTATCCATATGGATATCTATGTATAAGTCCATGGGATTCCTTCCATTTTTGAATCCCCTTCCATAAGTCCACAATCTATAAGCTAAGGTAATTAGGCTGTTTTTTTAAGTTTAAGTAGATATTAGACTGAATTAAGCTCTATAATAATCATATTAGACAATATAAGAGATTATAGAAGGCATATTTAAAAAAAAGCTTATTAGTAGGTTTCAGAGAGATTTATAACTAGAGAAATGATGGAGCTTAAAATTGAAAAACAAGGTGATGAAAACTAAATTTGAACTTTTATTAATGATGCAAAAAAAAAACAGATAACAAGTATATTAAAAAATGAAAAATACATCTTAACTACAACAAAATAACTAAATTTTTAAAAAGAAAATTACAAGAAAAAAGTAGATATGTGTGATTGTGGTGTAAGGTTGTGCTATTAAAGCACATTGCTAAAGCTTCTAGCTGCTGCACTTACACGCTCCTTTGAATCACATCCGTAATAAACTTTCAAATCAATAAGAATGATATTGAGTGCCCTTGGATCATGATCTATTTTCCATGGATTGCCAAGTTGTCATTCCTTTGATGTGACAGCTTGTGCTTGTTTTGTGAGAGTAAGTAGAGCAAAATCCATCATCATTGTGTGCTTTCCTACATCCACGTGGCATCTTTGCTTGTGTTAGCCAATAGGAGCTCTTGATTTGACGCAATTAACCCTGGCATAGTGTTTATGACCACATGAATTATCCATTTAAACCCTTAATTGAGAAAACCCCTTTGTTTTACCCTGTGTGGTGAATTGAAGGGGACGATGAATAGTAACCATGGTTTTGGCGCCCTTTTATAACTGAAACGGGTAAAAAACTTTAAACTATGGGGTAATTGCAAAATCAGTCCCTGTGGTTGTTTAGCACAAGTCTAGTGTAAAAGGATTTATAGAATTGACAGAAATGGTCCCTATGGTTTAGTAAAAGGTAAATGGGCTAAGGTAATGGGCTTTTGGGCTAGTTATGGATCCGGGTAGGGTTTAAAGGGTAATAAAAGCCCATTAAAGGTTTAGGGACCATTTGTGTAACATTTGAAAACTTGAAGGATTGTTTGGTAACTTTGGAGTTTTTGTCCTTTTGTTTTTGACTTTGTTGACCTATAAAAAAGGCTGAGAACTGACCAAGGGTTTTGACTTTTCTTTTGGCTTAGGCTTTGAGGTCCTTGGCTACTTTGTGCACTTGCTAAAATCACTAGGAGGAAAATGAATGACAAAATGAAAGACCCTGAGTGTGTGACTCATAAGGTTAAGATTGCACCACCTGATTACTCAAAAGAGAATTATTTAGCGACCTTCACACCACAGAAGCAATTGACCCCTGAGCAAATATTTTGGTCTCAAGATCTCATCAAGATGAAAGAAGAAGCTTTCAAAAAGCAGACCACCACCTCAAGACCAATCAAAGCGTTGACGGTGTATCCGCCAAATACACCTGCAGCGCTTATCCCTAGGGTGCTTCCAACAAAGAGTCAAGTGAAAATTAATATTTTTATACTCATACAACTTTTTTCGGAATTTGAAAAAACTTGTAAAAAGAGAATTACACCAACTGGGCTCACTGAAGGGGAAAGGGGTTTTGAACAAACCAAGGAATGTTATCTCACCGAGGTCATTCCATTTTTCAAAACACTTAAAGAACATTTTGAGGGAATTTAAAAGGCTTTAACTAAAGAAATTAAAGAAATGAAAGACATTTTTGAAGAGTTGGAAGCTGAAGTTGACCAAAATGTTGTTAATAGGAAGCATAATGAGATTGAGCAGAAAAATCTTCTTATTGCAAATGATAATTTAATTGCTGATTGCTTGTCTAAAAAAGTGTTTTATATTGCAACAAATTCTGAGCTTACTGTATCTAGATTTACTGAAATGCATGAAACCCACACCATTGTTCAAACACGTTGTCTATAACTTCAAGCAGAGCTTTCTAAATTACGAGATAAGGTTCAAAAAGATGACCATACTGAATTAGTAAAACGTTTTTCCAATATTGAGGTTAATCACTTAAATTTACAGTTAAAGTATCAAACCCTTAAAGAAAGTTTCGGAAACAACCCATCTCTACCCGCTCAAGATACTCCTGATTTTGACTTAGTCTTTGTAATCGGAAAAATGAAAGCTTCCATTCAAGTAAAGGACAATGCCATTAAAAAATTGAGAAGGCAAATCTCTCAATTGAAAGAGACTCGTATTGAAGCAGACCGTACTCTTGATTTCAGGACCTTAGATTTTCAGATCACTCAATTAACTAAAAGTCACTGTTCTTCAAGAACAAAATGAGCTTTTTAGGGCAGAAAATGAAAAAATTAAGCAGCACTACAAAGAATTGTATGATTCTATTAAGATCACGCGTGCTAAGCATATAGAACAGACAACGGCCTTGACAACTGAAAATGAGAATCTGAAAGCCCAAATACAGAATAAAGTGAAAAATGTCACTAAGGATCATGTAAAACCAACAGTTCTTAATTCTATCATACTCTCCTCATACCTTTGCAACATAAATTTTCATCCTCGATTATATGGGCGTCAGTACAATCAACATCTCAATATTTTTCTTACCTTTCATGATCATTTTCTACACATTACCATTTTGATATCATGTTTTTATGCTTAGGTAAGACGATTTATGATCATCTTATTGAAATGAATTACATTTGAATAAGGAAATTTTAGATCTCCGAACTATGAGTTTATAAATTCTCAGTTATAAGGAGTTGGACGCTTCTTTTTGTAAGTGATAAATTATAAATAAGTAGGCTTAAGTATATAACATATGTACAAACAAGTTTCTTTCAATTCGTTTGTACAAATAATTCCTTAATCATTATCATTATTACCTTCATCATTTGTTCATTCCCAGATTTGTATCCCACGTGATTAGCATTCTTATTCGATATTAACTTTTAAAGGTTAATGGATAACGATTCTTTATGATCAGAGTGGCGCAGCAGAAGCATGGTGGGCCCATAATCCACAAGTTCCATAAATCGAACTATTCCATCCACCCAGGTTCTATCAGGATTTGGAGAAATTCTATTGGCTGTCATCAAGATGTGTGGTCTTGGAAATAAGTAGACATGTGAAAGGAGGCAATTATAATTATGGTATGCAATATAATTATAAATGCTTCACACATGTGAACTTGTGACCTTGATTAGCCTAACATAAAAAATCAAATTCATGCCTAGTACCCATATCTATTCCCAAACAATATCACTATAACTTTCAATTAAATCTCGGGACGAGATTTCTGTAAGGGGTGGAGACTATAACAACCCAAGAATTTTCATCAAATACAAAACCTATTTTTCTATTATCACAATTGTACGGGGAAATTTTTCGCTTTATTACATTACTTGCATTGTCAATATCTCAGTATGTCATGTAACTTACATAACTAAAGTAGACGAGCTCACGCAACCTACCTATGTCATCCTATCTTCATATATGTCAAGCAAACATCATAACATGTCAAGTCAATATCATCATATCCTTTTTACAAAGTACATTATTCCTATAATGTACCATTCGCAACGTTATATCAAAACGGGCTTTAAACCGTTATCGTATGCCTCTAAACCCTAATTTCATGAAGGGTTAATATCTAAAGTGAATATACAAGCTACTAAAACATATGTACAAATAATATAACATCTCATTTGAAATATAAACTCCCTCCAAGTCAAAGTACAAGATTTCAAAGCTCAATATACAAGTCATTAAGCATGATCTCCAAAATAGCCATTTTACCTCCGTTTTCATTCTAATTTCTTCACCATCACTTGTGTACAAGCTACTACACTCAATATACAATGTGTAAACCCTAATTATTCTATTCATAAGCTTTCATACACATTTTTACACTCAAAACCCTAATTCAAAAGTCAAAAACCCTAACCCGAGCAAAATACTAAACCATGACCCGTTTCTTTGTTTTTATCCATTGTAAACCTAAACCAATACTCAAATAAGTTGTAATAACTTAATTTACAACATTATAAATCATATACAATCATCATTTCATCATTTTACTTCAACTATATGCAAATTGAATCCAAGAAACCCTAATTGTGCCCTAATTGGAACTTTGGACCCGTTTACTCGTTTTCGCCCATTTTAAACCCGAACCACCTATCAATTATTGTTATTAATCCTTAATAAAATCCTTACAAACATTAATCCATCATTATTGATCAAATGTACATGAATTACAAGCTTGAAAACCCTAAATATGCCCTAATGAACTCGAAACCTAGTTTCTTTCATTTTAACTCATTTTAACTAATCTTTTTGCAAACAAGCACCTCCATGACAAGCACCTCACCTTACTATTCAGCTTACACACCTTCTACAATAAATATCTCACATTTCATGGTACAAAAATTGGCCACATGATCTCTTTTTCTTCTTGTATAGCCGCGACAAGCACATAGGTGTCACATGGAGAAAACAACATATCAAAGCTAGTTTCTAGCTTAAACAACACATCCTCTAGCCCCTCCTCATCACCCTATAGACCTCCTATATGTCCTCTCCTGGTCACATAACCTCCCTTGGCCTCCAAGTCTATTTCGCCTATAAATAGAACCTTAAACACTCCATTTGAACTCATCCCCCACTTCCTCCTATATAACCCTTACATAGCAACAATACTTTGATCTAAGAAGATCCAAAGAGGTCCTAAGGAGAGCTGGAAGATAGAAGTGAAGCAAAAGAAACCAAGAAACGAAGCCCGAGAGTCGTTATTCTAGGCGTACAAAGCTAAAAGTCCCGATTTTGACCCATTTTCTAAGCTATAAGCTCAAACCGTGTTTCTCTAAGCTTATATATGTAATCATGCCGTCATAAATGTTTCATATGATCAGTGGCTAAAATCAAAATATAAAGCTTTGAGCTCAAAACATGTTTTTACCTTTTTGATCCAAAACCGTACACCAAAACCCTAATTTTATGTTATTGCTATAAACTATAAGCTAAGCTTGAAACAATTTGTTATAGATTCCAATCCCATAAGCTTAAATAGAATAAACTAAGTGCTTTGATAAGTCATGAATGAATTTTAACTAAAACCAGCGCGTTTTGTTTTAAAACCCTATATGACCCTTTTGCTTTCTAACTTAACGAATCGTTTATTTTTTTAAATTTGCGTTGCGTTAAATCTCATATTTTAGTTTTCTTATAACTTATAAATGACTTATTGAATGTTTAAAATAAGCTTGTCATGGCAATTTTGGACATGTTTTGTAAATTTTATCCATGCATGGGGTATATATGTAACTTATAGAAACATATAACAAAAAGACTAAAAATGTTATTTATTAGTTATAACTAAGGGTATATAATGTTACTTTTCAAGTGCAAAGGTTAACTTTGAATATCTTATAAAAGTTGAAGGACCAAGTCGTAAAAGTGAGTACCCAAAGGGTATATTCTGCCACTTTCAAACCAAGGGTCTAAAAAGTAAACATTTTGAAAAAGTATAAAAACACATCCAAAACATATCCAAGACATAACTTTAATTTACCCCCCCCCCCCACTCTTGACGTCTTACCATTTCCATGATATAGAATAAAACGCTAAAACTGCATAAGTTTAACTATTATATCATTCATCATCGATGTGCTTTCAAAAATCATGTCCCGGATCCATATCATACCACAATACTAGGGAGCTTCATATTAAGGAGTTTCATCTTGGTATTACGTTCTGACTAAGTTGTTGGGTTTACGATTTAAAGTGCCCTAGCTCCTCAAACGTTTACTGAATGACTTCTGAATTATGATGGCCCGAACGGTGTTATGATAAATTTTAATATCAAAACCAACATCGATGTAAAATCTTACATATTCTATCAAACTAAGACTTGACATATATTACCCCAGGTTTCTTGTGACGAAGCTGTTACTTTCACTCCATATACCTTTGCTATCAATTTCCCTATAACCGTTCAGGTGAGTTCATAGCCTCGCATTTCAATCTTTTTATAAACCCGCGAGGGGGATACATGCTATAAACATGAATGCAATTATTTCTGTATGCTATTTCAATTTACTATTGCCTAAGTAACTGCTTTGCCTTTAAGTCCCCATAATCATGAACCGTTAATTACTCTCCGTAGTAAGCGCGAATGTTGTGAATAGATCTATTTGGGCTGGACTCTCCGTTGGTGTACCCAGTTACAAGTAATCAATGAATTGGGAGACGTTATCAATGATATGAATGTTCGTCACCAAGCAGACATAGAAAATCTCATGGATTCCATCATCGAACTGAAGAACCGTATGGAGTGATCATCCAGTTTCTCATAGTTCAATTCTAGTTTTTAGCTTTAACCTAGCCACGGGATGTGTGGTATAAATAAAAACACTTGTCAAATCTTGACTATGTATAGTACTAAGGCAAGTTGTTCTTAATATAAAGGCAATCCCGTTATCTACCTTGTTGTTTTTACCGCTTTGTGCATCTCATCATTCATCATTCATCCATCATCATTCATTCATCATTCATCCGTCATACGCATCATTATATTTGTCGTCATCTCATAACCTATATCCAAAACTTCAATATCTCCATTGTTAAATATGCTTAAAGTTCAAAACTGAGTATTTCTCTTTAAACATTTTAAGCATTACTCTTATGATATCATTCTTATTACGTGTTGTCTTTTGTTGATAGAATGCCTCCAAAAAGAGCATCAACATCGGAAGCACCGGCTATGACTCAAGCTGCCATTAGAAAGCTAGTTGCTGACAGTGTCACTGCGGCTCTAGAAGCTCAAGCTGCGACAATGGCAAGTGCTAGTAATCCCGACAGGAACACCAGTCCTACTGGAACTCCTGTAGTAAAGACGGGAAGCTATAAAGAGTTTATTAGCTGTCAACCTTTCTACTTTAATGGTACGGAAGGAGGAGTTGGCCTTATTCGCTGGTTTGAACGAACCAAATCAGTATTCTCTCGTAGCAGATGTGCTGAAGAAAACAAAGTAACATTTGCTACTGGTACTTTAACTGATGATGCCTTGTCCTGGTGGAATGCATATGCCCAGCCTATGGGAATAGAGCAAGCCAATCAAATCACCTAGACTGAGTTAAAAAGGCTTCTGACGAACAAGTATTGTCCCCGGACTGAGATCAGAAAGATGGAAGAAGAACTTTACAATCTGATTGTAAAGGGAAATGATCTTAAACCCTATGTTAGAAGATTCCAAGAATTAACAACCTTATGTCCAAATATGGTGCCAAGTACCGAGAAACTCTTGGAAGCTTTTATCGGGGGACTACCTCGAAGCATTGAAGGAAATGTTACTGCCTCTAAACCTCAAACTTTAGAGGAAGCCATCAACATAGCCCAAAGGCTAATGGATCAAGTAACTAAGCATACTCCAATGCAAGTGTCGAGTGACAACAAACGAAAATTTGACGACAGAAGAACTTTCAACAACAATTCCCGCAGCAACAACTACCGTAACACCAACAATCGCTACAACAATCGTCAACAACAAAACCAAAGGCAAGAAGCTGGTAGAGCCTAATTTTTACACCAGTCATGAAAATAGTAGGGTATGTCGGAGATCTCCCTTTGTGCAAGAGATGCAATTTCCATCACACCGGACCTTGTACTGGTAAATGTAATATTTGCAACAAGGTGGGTCATTTGAGCAAGAACTGCCGAAGCAAGAAGCCAGCCACTGGAAGTAATCAACTACCAGTGACAGTTGTTTGTCATGCCTGTGGTGAAAAAGGACATTATACAAATCAGTGCCGAAAGACCAACATCAATGCCCAAGGAAGAGCCTACATGCTGAGAGATAAGAATGCTCCTCAAGACCCGAACGTAGTTACGGGTATGTTTCTTCTAAATCAGCATTTAGCTAAAGTATTATTTGATTCTGGAGCTGATAGAAGCTTTATATCCATATCGCTTGCCTCTATGCTAAATATTCCGTCTATTACAATAGAATATTAAACCCCTTTTATAATATCGAATGGCAGTGGGAAACTTAGTAAGCCACAAACACTGTTATTAAAGGCTACACTTAACTCTGCTAAATCAACCTTTCGATATCGATCTCATGCCAATTAAGCTTCGTAGTTTGGATATTGTCATTGGTATGGACTGGTTATCCAAGTATCATGCAAAAATTCTCTGTGATGAAAAAGTCGTTCACATTTCTATCAATGGTGAAAACACAAATCATTCAAGAATCACATTAAAACTCGACTAATCTCATACCTGTATAAAAACCGAAAGGGATATATCCTGAGGTTTCAAGTTTTCAGGACAAGTAATGGATAAGAAATCAGATGAGAAAGGACTATGAAGATATTCCCTGTAGTCAAAGAATTTCCAGATGTTTTTCTAAAGATCTACCTAGTCTCGCCTCCGTTCCCAAGTAGAATTCCAATCAACTTAACCCCGGAGCAGCACATGTTAGCTCGAACACCTTATATTAGCCTCCTTCATAAAAATGCAGGAGTTATCTAACCAACTTCAAGAACTAACCGACCGAGGTTTCATTTGACTAAGTACATCGCCTTGGGGAGATCTTGTCTTATTTGTTAAAAAGAAAGACGGATCTTTCAGAATGTGTATCAATTATCAGGAGTTATATAAACTTACCATAAAGAATCGTTATCCATTACCCAGGATCGATGACTTATTTGATCAACTTCAAGGTTCAAGCGTTTACTCAAAAATCGACTTAAGATTAGGCTATCATCAACTGAGAGTAAGGGACGAAGATATTCCCAAGACTGCTTTCAGGACAAGATACAGACATTATGAATTTCAAGTGATGCCATTTGGTTTAACTAATGCACCTATTGTATTCATGGATCTCATGAACCGTGTATGTAAACCATACTTGGACAAATTCGTAATAGTGTTCATCGATGATATTCTTATTTATTCTCGCAACGAAGAAGAACATGCAAATCATCTCAAAATAAATCTTGGAACTACTGCTAAGCAAGAGAAATTGTAATGCCAAGTTCTCTACAAGTGATTTCGGATCATATCGTGTAATTTTATTGGCATTCATTGATAGTCAGAGGACTTTCATGTTGACCTAGCCATGATTGAAGCTGTTAAGAATTAGACATCTCCACGACACCGCAAAGTGCGGTCAATTCTTAGGAACTCGCCGGCTATTACCGAAGATTATCGATAGGTTTCAAAAATTGCAAAGCCTATGACTAAATTAACCCAGAAAAACAAGAATTATATTTGGGCGAAGAACAAAATCAGCTTTTTAACTTCTTAAACAAAACTCAGTGAAGCACGAATCTAGCATACCAGAAGGAAACGATAATTTTTATCGTTTACTGTATGCAATCTCTTCAAGGGTAGGAGCGTTATAATGCAAAGAGAAAAAGTGATTGCTTATGCAACTTACAACTCAACTCATGAAGAAAACTATACCACTCCCCATGATCATGAATTAGGAGCAGTAATATTTCGCTCTTAAAATCTAGAGAACACTATCTATATGGTAGCACAGTGTACAATTTTTTCACTATCACCAAGAGCCTTCACTTAATCTTCGTTAAAAAGAATTGAATATGAGGCAACGCCTACAGAATTAAAAAATGTTTTTTTTTGTTTTTAAAAAAAAAAAATTTTAATATTTTTATTTTTGAAAATATTTTTATTTTTTTTTTTTTTTAAAAAAGAAAAAATTTTTTTTTTTTTATTTATTTTTTTTTAAAATTTTGGTGTTAGAATTACCGCAATTATGATTGTGAGATTTGCTATCATCCCGAAAAGGCAAATGTTGAGTGCAGAGGCCTAAGTCAAAGAAACAAATCAAACTCTCCGAGTTTGAGCATTAGTTCTTAACGTTCATCCAAATTTCCTCATCTCAAATTCTCGGAGCCCCAAAATGAAGCCCTCAAAGAAAAAATGTCAAAAACGAGACCTACGAGGAATGGGACAAATCATTGAAATTCGTCCTGATGAACTCGTTGTATCAAAAACTAAAGCTGGTTTACCACATTTTGGCGGTTAAGAGATTTGGATCATGCATGAGTCACATAAATCAAAATATTCTATTGCCACCGGGTTCTGTAAAAAATGTACATGATATAAAGAAACTCTATTGGTGGACCTAACATGAAGGCAATCATCACAGAATATGTTGGCAAATGTTTGACATGTTCTAGAGTTAAAGCAGAATGTCAAAAGCCATCTGGCTTATTGGTACAACCAGAAATTCCTATGTGGAAATAGGAAAGAATAACAATGGATTTTGTTTCAAAACTACCCAAAACCTCAATCGGACATGACACCATCTGGGTCATTGTCGACGCCTTAACCAATCAGCATAATGATTAATTAAAAATTTTTATTTAATACATTTCATACCCACTTAAGCGACGATAGTATCAAACTCTTACAAGGTTATACATTCAAAGAAATAGTCTCTTGACATGGCATACCAATCTCTATCATCTCGGTCGTGACATCATTTCACATCTAATTCTTGCCAATAATTGCAACATCCTTTGGTGAGGTACTCAATTACACATAGTACATCATATCATCCTAAAACCGATGGACAAAGTAAAAGGACTATCCAAACACTCAAAGACATGTTGCGAGCTTATGTTATAGATTTTGGGAAAGGATGAGAAAAACAATTACTATTGGTAGAATTTTCCTACAATAACAGTTATCATGCCAGTATCAAGGCAGCACCGTTTTCGGAGCACTTTATGGACAAAGTGTATATCGACCTATAATGATGGGCGAAGTTGTGAGATTCCTCACTTACCAGACCAAAATAATTCAAGAAACCACTGAAAAGATCATGCAAATTCGTCAACGCTTGCAAGCTGCAAGAGATCGACAAAGAAGTTACGCCAATATAAGGCGAAAGCCTTTAGAATTTCAAGTTGGCGATCGTGTTATGTTGAAAGTATCACCTCGCAAAGGTATCTTTCGATTCGGAAAACGAGGAAAGCTTAATCCCCGATACATTGGACCATTCAAAATTCTTGAACGAATTGGCCCAGTGGCGTACAAACTAGAACTTCCTGAAGAGCTTAGTAGTATCCATAATACTTTCCACGTTTCTAATCTCAAGAAATGCTTATCCGATGAATCTCTCATTATTCCAATGAAAGAACTTCAACTCGACGACAAACTCAACTTTGTAGAAGAACCAGTGGAGATAATGGATCGTGAAATCAAGCAACTAAAGCGAAGTCGTATTCCTATAGTCAAAGTGCGATGGAACTCTAAAAGAGGACCAGAGTTTACATGGGAACGTGAAGACGAAATTCGTGCCAAATATCCTCATCTGTTTTCAATCATCACTTCAAAATCCAATTAAATCTCGAGACGAGATTTCTGTAAGGATGGGGGACTATAACAACCCGCAATTTTCATCAATGTAAATATCCATCTATTAAGATGCAATGTACAATCTATCTATTATATATGAACTCACCTTTTTTTCCCAGGGAAAATGTTTCCATTTAAATACATTACTTCCTTTGGCCAATATCTCAATGTGGCAACATTCCTTTGCATAACTAAATTAACGACTCACACACCCTAATCTATGGAAATCCTATGATTCATATATTCCAGCAATCATCATAACATGTCAAGTCAATATCATAATATCATTTTTACAAAGTACATTACTCATATAATGTGTCATTTGCAACATTATATCAAAACGGGCTTTAAACCGTTATCGTATGCCTCTAAACCCTAACTTCATGAAAGGTTAACATCTAAAGTGAATGCACAAGCTACTAAAGCATATGTACAAGTAATATAACATCTCATTTGAAATATAAAATCTCTTTAAGTCAAGGTACAAGTCTTTAAAAGCTCAATATACAAGTCATTAAGCATGATCTCTAAAATAGCTGTTTTACCTCCGTTTTCATTCTATTTTCTTCACCATCATTTGTGTACAAGCTACTACACTCAATATACAATGTGTAAACCCTAATTATTCTATTCATAAGCTTTCATACATCTTATTGCACTCAAAACCCTAATTCAAAACCCTAAACCCTAAAACCGAGCTAGTTTCTAAACCATGACCCGTTTCTTGATTTTTATCCATTGTAAACCCAAACCAACACTCAAATAAGTTGTAATAACTTAATTTACAACATTCTCAATCATATTCCATCATCATTTCATCATTTTACTTCAATTATACAAGAGATAAACCTAGAAAACCCTAATTGTGCCCTAATTGGAACTTTTGACCCGTTTACTCATTTTCTACCCATTTTAACCCAAACCACCTATCAACTTTTGATTATAATCCTTAATATAAGTCTTATGATCAGTAACCTATCATTCTTAATCAAATGTACACGAATTACAAGCTAGAAAACTCAACCCGAACCCTAATGAGCCCTAAATGTACCCGTATACACCTTTTTCTCATTTTAACCCATTTTAAAGTTCTATATTGCAAACAAGCACCTCAATGACTAAGATACTTCATCCCTAACCAGATTACAAGCACCTCACACAAATATCTAGTCCATTTATACTATAAAAATTGGCACATGGTCTCTTGTTTCTTCTTTTCTAGCCGCGGCAACACATGGAGAAAACAACACATCAAAGCTAGTTTCTAGCTTAAACAACACATCCTATAGCCCCTCCTCATCACCCTCTAGACCTCCTACATGTCCTCTCCTAGTCACATAACCTCCCTTGGCCTCCAAGTCCATTTCGCCTATAAATAGAACCTTAAACACTCCATTTGAACTCATCCCCCACTTCCTCCTCTATAACCCTTACATAGCAGCAATCCTTTGCTCTAAGAAGATCCTAAGAGGTCCTAAGAAGGCTCAAGAACAGAAGTGAAGCAAAAGAAACCAAGAAACGAAGCCCGGGAGTCGTTATTCTAGGCGTACGAAGCTAAAAGTCCTGATTTTGACCCGTTTCTAAGCTATAAGCTCAAACCAGGTTCTCTAAGCTTATATTCTGTATTCATGCCGTCATAATGTTCATATGATCATGCTAAAATCATAATATAAAGCTTTGAACTCAAAAACCTATGTGTTTTACCTTTTTGATCCAAAACCGTACACCCGAAACCCTAATTTTATGTTTTTGCTTAATCTATAAGCTAAGCTTGTAAACTATTGTTATAATCTATCCCAATAAGCTTAACTAACATTAAAATAAGTTCTTTGATAAGTCATGAAAGAATTTGAACTTAAAACCCGCGCGTTTTCATTTTAAAACCCTAATATGACCCGTTTTGCTTCCTAGCTTAACGAATCGTTATTTTAAACTTGTGTTGCGTTAAATCTTCATATTTTAGTTTATTATAACTTATAAATGTCTATTGAAATGTTAAAATAAGCTTGCATGGCAATTTGGACATGTTTTGTAAATATTATCCATGCAAGGGGTATATATCATAACTTTCTGAAACTTATAACTAAAAGGACTAAAAAGTCATTTTATCAAAGTTTAACTACAGGGTCTATGTATGTCACTTTTTCAAAGTGACAGCATTTTACTTTGTATATCTTTAAAAGTTGAAGGACCAAAGTCGTAAAAGTGCAAACTCCAAGGGTATATTCTGCCACTTTTCAAACTCAAGGGTCTAAAATGTAACATTTTGAAAAAGTATAAAAACACATTCAAAACATTACAAGACATAACTTTAATTAACGCTTGACGTGCTTAACATTTCCAGATATTGAATAAAACGCTTAATGCTGCTAGTACAAAAGTTACAACTGCTCAAAGATTAAGACTACTAAAAGAGTTTCTACTGTCAAAAGAGAATGGATAAAGACAGAAGAAAGGATAAAGATTGATTGGAGATCAAGATTACTTACGTGATAAGTATGAGTTATTTATAGAATAGATCATAGTGAATATTCTAAGTTTTAGGAATATATTATAAATCGACTAGGACTCCTTGGTGTATAAAAGGAGGTCCTAGGGCATAGAGTTTGCTATCTAGAAATCTTTTGTTTTGATATCGTTATAGCTTCAAGGTTTTGTAACCCTAATACTAGTTAGAGTATTCGTATTAATATATTGAAGCTTTGTTTGTTAATCTGTGTTTTCATTAAAATTATTGTTCTATTGCATATTATTCTTATTGATCAAAGATTATATTCCGCATAGTCTTTGATATATTTTACAAAGTTTCTACCATAGTTGTGTAGGATTTACCTTACATAACTAAACCTTACACAAGCTAAGGAATTTAAGATCTATTCAAGTGGGATCAACAAAAAGCTTGCCATCTCCCCATTGAACTCAAGCATAAGGCCTACTGGGCCCTTAAAACTTACAACATGGATTTGACAAAAGTTGGTGCTAACAAGTTCTTGCAAATTAATAAGTTGGACGAATTAAGGCTCGACGCCTATGAATCATCTATTTCGTATAAAGAAAGGACAAATAAATGGCATGATAAGCGAATTAGACCACCCATGGAGTATGAAAAAGGAGATAAGGTACTCATTTTTAACTGTCGCTTAAGGCTTTTTTGGGAAAATTAAAATCAAGATGGTACAGCCCATTTACGGTAAATCGAACAATGAAAAATGAGGCCATTGAGTTATGTGACAAGGGAGGAAACGAATTTATTGTGAATAGGCAACACGTAAAACCATATCAATTAAACGCAAAAGATTTTGACAAAGAATAAGATATCATTCTAGATGACCAAGGAGGAGTCACGTAAGGAATATGACTACGAGTCTAGCTAAAAGTCTCTCTAATAAACAAAAGCGATTATTAGGAGGCAACCCAATCTTTAATTTCTTGCATTTTAGGTGTGGTCCGTTGCTGAGGTGCACATTTTATAACATTATTTAGACATTTAATCTCTTAAATCATGCAAATTATGCCCAGATTATGTGCTTAATCATTTGTTTTTGTATTTTTAGCACTTTGGATGGTATTTGGAGGAAATACACATGACTTGGACTCATTTGGAGAAGAAACAGACAAGACTACGACTCTACACCATATATATATATATATATGTATGGTTTATTTTGTCCTTGTTGAGTTAATATAAAGTTGTCATATTTATTAAGTTATACGTAGGCGTTTTTTTGTTTTGTTTTTTTATAAAGGGCTATAAGCAAATGCTCTCGTTTCGCAAAGGTGAATTAAATATGATTTTCATCGTTACTCGTTCTAAAATACCCTTTTAGACACCGAGTGATAATGGTGATATTCGCGCGCAAATTAAACTTTTTATGATAAAATAATGCGTTGACAACCATAAGACGACTTTTCGTTGATAGTTATTGGTTAACTTGCAAACTTGCATTACATGATTTTTACTTAACGCAATGAGAACCTAATTTTTCCTTACGAGGTGTCACAGTTATGCCTATAAATACAACCTCATAACTTTATTTTTATCAAGCCCCCAACCCTAAGTCCGATTCTAGGGTTTGGGTAGGTATTTTTCCAGCAACTTAGAAGACCTAATTCAATCCATAAACATCTTGTAATGATTTGATTATCATATCTATCTTAATTCATGTCTTTAATTCCTTTTGTTGATTATGATTTCTCTTGCTTGAGTATGCTTGGCTAATTCATCTAGTATTTATTTGGAAATGCATGAACCTTGTCATTAATTGATTAGATCTTGTTTTTGTGATAGATTTAATGAGTCTAATTGATTATAGTTTAATATTCTTGTTTCCTATTGCTTCTTGTTGATGGATATGTATGTTAGGCTCTAGAAAACCAACTTTTGTCCATATCACTGTTGATATGTCTAGGGAAACGTGATTGTGTATAAAGGATACCATTGGTAACAGTCTTCATACTACCTTACCTATTATATGGTTGATCCCTCTTAAGATATTTCAAATGCATGTAATGTACTTGATAACGCCCAAATTGTACATGTTTTCTATGGCGTTATTTGTATATATCTTATCATTTCTCGTGAACTTTCGATACTTAATAGTCTAAATTGCTTGCAGGTTCACTTGAAGACACTACTAACTAAAACTCAAGAAATTACGCACTTTGAAAGACAAATACAAAGAGAAGAAAAGATTTCAAGCTAAAAGTACAAGATGTGCGCCGCCAACCACTATTGTACGCCGCACTTACCTATATAGCCGAAAACTGCCGCACTTATACCTAAGTGCGCCGCACTTTCCATCTGATGAGAAGAAATAAATGAAGACTTTAATGCAAATGCATTAACACACTAAGTACGCCGCACATATTACCTAGTGCGCCGCACTTCTTCAATCAGCATTTAATACTATCGCATTTAATCACCAAGTGCGCCGCACAATTTCTTGTGTGCGCCGCACTTTTCACCCAAATTCAGCCTATAAATAGAGGACGAAATTTCACTTTCAAATCATTCCTCCCACTCCTCTCTCATTCTACAAATCTTCTTCTTCACACACACACCAATCCTTTTGTCCCTCATCCATAAAAACACCAAAAAACACCACTACCTTTGAAGAATAAAGATCTAACGATCAAGAACGAAGACGGTTGTCAACTTAGTTATTGAAATAATGGAAGTTTATGTTAAGTCTACTTTTGTTATGAACTCCTTAGCCATGAGAGGCTAAATCTCTCATGACTACTCGATGATGTTATGATAATGAATAAGTGTTTGGTATGATCTTGATCTCTTTAATCTCAAGCTTATGTTGCGATCCTATTATATCTTATCTTGTCAGTTTTGCTTATCAACTTGAATTATATAATCATATCGGTATAGGTCGAAAGACCCATTATGATCTATGTGGTTTTAAAGATTTGTTCATGATCTTTGTCGTTTGTGCCAAGAAATCCACTTTCGTAAATTGATAAACAAATAAGCTTTGATATACTAGTAACTGAATTATTTGAGTGACACATTTGGTCTGGTTAACTAAATATAAGTCTTGGGTTAATCAAGTTAGTTTGTGAAAACTTTTTCTGATGAGAAGTCCTTTTTATAAATTAATGCCCCATCTTTGCGGTCATATTATTTCCAACACTTATAAGTTATTTTGAACTATTCGAGTAGTCATCCTTATTATCATTGTTAAAAATTAAAGTTACTTTTAAAATTGTTAAAGTCTATTTTCTTTGTGATTATTTGAACACTACTCAAATCCCTGTGGAACGACCTAGTCTTACCTAAAAAGATTATACTACATACATGGGTTATACTTTTACCCGTATGTTTCCATATAATTATCCTGTATTTTCAGTCTTATAATTTTAAAGCTTTTGAAACACATCAAAGTTTTTTGCGTCATTGCTGGGGATTTTTAAGTTGTTCTATAGTCAACTATGGAAAATTATTTTAACTCCCCCTCTTTTTCAAAAAATCGCCATACAGTTTGGCAAACTGACCCCAACCAAATTCTCCCTTGGATGTATACACGTGCTTCCAATTCTGAACTTGTTGAACCATTACCTAAATCTGAACGTACTCTGAATCGAAGACTTCATCGATGAAACAGGAGAGTTCCTTTCAATTAAAGAAACAACCCACCTCAAAACCCGAGAGTTGTCTATCCGCCAATTCTCAACATCAACCACTTCCATCACTTTCTCGTGATTCTCAAAAATCTCTATCCAATGGATAATGAACCCATGTGGGTTGCTGACCATGTTGTCGCACCAACTCCTGGTTCCGCAATTACTATTCCTGAAACTGCAAATGAATTTGCTATTAAAGGTAACCACTTGACTCTTGTCAAAGGAAACCAATTTGATGGCAGAACCAAAACCGATCCTCATAAACACATTCACGAATTCCTCAGAATTTGCGATAAGTTCAAATACAGAGACGCCGAAAATGAAGTTGTCCGCCTAATGATGTTTCCCTTATCACTAACCGGAGAAGCAAAAACATGGCTAGACGAACTCAACGAAGGAACTATCGAAACTTGGGATGAACTTCGAACCACTTTCATTAGCCTATTCTTTCGCCCCAGCTCTTTTTGATCGACTCCTCGGATAAATCTGAGCTTTCTCTCAACACGAAAATGAATCTTTAACCGATGCTTGGCTTCGTATGAAGGAAATGCTCCAAAACTACCATGGTTACAATTTTTCCAAAGGCAGTATTATCAAAATCTTCTATTACGGTCTCAGTGAAATAACCCAAGAAGTTCTAAATGCCGCAGCTGGTGGTATTTTCCTCTAAAAAACACCAAATCAAGCTTATCAGCTTCTGGAAGATAAAGTCTTACTCAAGCTCGACTGGGATAAAAATCAAAAAACCAAATCATCTCTTAAAAAAACCGTTGTTTTCGCCGATGAAGGTAGCAGTAATTCTAATACAGACAAAAGTATGGCCCGAACGGATGCCATGACCCTGAAAATGGATGCTCAGTATAAAGAACTCCAAACCCATGCTAAAACAAAACCTGATCTTGATGAATATAATATACCTATGTCCCGAGAAAAAGAAGCCAAATTCATGATAACTTTTCGTAAGACTCGTTTTTACAATGATTATCGCGACCGGGACTCAAATCGCGATAATTGGCGTTCAAACAAATGAAGTAGTTACAATCGAGACAACTACCGATCCAATACCGATGATAAACCATACGATCTTCAAAAACAATTCAACGATTTCATGAAATCTCAGCAATCGACCAACGCTTTCGTCAAAGAAACATTCATAGATTTTAAAACCCAACTCGAAACCGTTGCCAAAAATCATCAAGCTTCAATTAACTAAGCCTTTTTACAAACTAAGCAAGATCTATTCAAGTGGTATCAGAGCTTGTAGAGAAACTTTAAATAAGAACTCTAACTCTACTCAAGATCTGTTAGTCAAAGAAAAGATGGAGTCACAATCAGAAACTACCCAAACGGTGTCTGTACTAAAATTTCCAGTACTCAAAACTAGAGAGTATGATCTATGGAGCATGAGGTGGAACAATACTTACTTCACTGATCCATGCCGTTTGGGAGGTTAATAGTAAATGTGATTCAGTTTCACCAATTTGCCTCGCTAGTGCCTAGTGCTGAAGGTCCTATTCCTCCTAAAACTGCTGAACAAAAGCTAGCAAGGAAAAATGAACTAAAAGTAAAAAAGCACTCTTATGCTAGCCATTCCTAATGAGCACCTACTGAAGTTTCATACCTGCAAGGATGCAAAGTCCCCATGGGAAGTTATCAAGAATAGGTTTGGAGGCAACAAGGAATCAAAGAAGATGTAGAAGACCATTCTTAAGCAGAATTATGAAAACTTTACTGCATCAAGTCAAAAAGGACTGGATAAAACCTATGATAGGTTTCAAAAGCTCATAAGTCAACTTAAAATCCATGGTGAAGTTGTCTCTCAGGAGGATGCAAATCTGAAGTTGTTAAGAAGTTTACCATCAGCTTAGAACAATATTGCATTTTTTTTTTAATAAATTATAATCATGAGAAACAAATCTGATCTAGACACATTGAGCATGGATGATTTGTATAATAATCTGAAGGTGTATGAATCAGAGATCAAATGCCAATCAAGTTCAAACTCAAATTCCCAAAATGTGGCCTTTGTTCCTCTGATAACTCCAGCAGCACTAATGAAACGGTAAGCTGGAGATTATGTGATTTTTGTGGTATTCACATTCTGTTGATGGAAAATGGGTTAGCAATTCATATGCTGACAGAGAAGAAACATCCTTTAAGTCAAGAGCTGTTGTCAAAGATGTTAAGTAAGAAGTTGTAGGTTGATCATGAGAGTTCACAAGCGTTTGAACTTCTAAGGTTCATAAGATCTCAAGTAGAGAAGTAGAAGAAATGTTTGAAAGAATCATCAGCAAAGGAAGAAGACTAGAAGATTTAATTCAGAAGAAACTTAATGATTTGAAGGGAGGATTGTTAGGAATAAATCTTCAAAAGACTTAATACTGCCAAGGTATAACTAACAGTACAAATGGAGTTAGTACTGCCAGTACATACTTAGTACTGCCAGTGTTAGTTAGTACTGCTAGAAGAAAGAGTTAATACTGCTGATGGTCAAAGCTGCTGACTTGGAGATAAGTATGCATGGAGATTATTATGGGATGCTGGTAACTGATTCTAAAAGATAGGTAGTTATCTTTGTAAAGGACTCCTTGTGTTCTATAAAAGGAGATCCTATGTTTAGGATAGATATACACTTCTTAGACTTAGACGAATACTTTTATATATAGATTGTGATAGCTTCAAGGTTGTAACCCCAGTACTACAAGAGTACTCGTATTATTATTCTAATAATATTGAAGCAGTTTGTTATTACTTCATTGTTCATTGGTTGTTTGTCTATTACTGTTCTATTGATAAACATCTCTAGAGTATCAAAGTGTAGATTCCGCATACACTTTGGTATACATACAAAGTCTCAATCTTTGTTATTTCCTCAGAAAAAAGAACTTCAGATTCTTTATATTTAAGAATTTGGCCTTCTAAAATTGATAAACCTCTTTTGTATGTAGAAGCTTTAAAACCAGTATCATCTAACTTAACAAGTAAATCATCATACTGTTTCCTTAGAGCTTCATAAGTTTTGTAAAAATATGGAAACTTAATAAATATATGGGACGGTATTAACGTCCTGAAACTAAAAACTTTCCTAAAATTGAAACTTTCTAAAAATAGTAATTTTTGGTTAAACCCCGAAACTCAACAAAAACTATATGATTTTATTTCGCCATGATTTTATAATCAAACTAAAGCAAACACACATGGATGTCTTTTGGTGATGAACATATTGTGCAATTCTTGGCATACTTTCCATGTTTCTGAGACGCGTTATTATTCTAGGTCGCGGCTAGATTTCTATATCATCTTTTACTTGCGTGATTATCATTTGCTCATCTTGCTAAGGTGAGTTCATAGCCCCATGTTTTACTACTTTTAGTTTACTATTTTGGGGTGAGAAACATTGCTTGTTTATAAACTATGGACACAGTTACCTTGCGTTTCCTTTTCCTGATTACATGTTGCCTAAGTAGCGAATAGACCACTAATGCCCGAATTATCATGAACCATCAATTGCTTAACCAACGGTTTCATGAATCCTATAGCTGGTTTAAAACCTCTAAAGAGTTCATAAGGAGTCTTGTTATGAGGCTTGACTATTAAGACCCTATTCTGTACATAGCAAGCAGTAGAAACTGCTTCTGCCCAAAATGTGGTAGGTAACTTAGAGTCAGCTAACATTGTTCTAGCAGCCTCAATGAGTGTCCTATTCTTCCTTGTCAGGACAAGTGCCAGTTAATGCTGCTAAGCAAAGCTCTCTAAGAGCAGCAGCATCAATTACTACTGCCAGGCCTGTTATTACTGCTGCCCCCTAAACTAAAAGTGAATGATGCATTACCCACAACTTACTCTTATTTTCAAGCACATTCACCAGTAAAGAAGTCCATTAACAAAAGAACAACAGTTACAGACATTAATTTCAAATAAATTAATACTGCTAAGGTTAATAATGTAACTACTGCTGGGCCAAAAGCAGTAGTTAGTGCTGTTGAGGGAAATAGGGAAAATGCTGTTAAGTTCTCAGCATGCTATATTTGGAGACCAACAGGAAATGTTATTGACCATATTTCCACAGACGGTAGATCATACATGCTTAAATTTTTTAACTATGTTGATCTACAAGGCAGACTCAAGTCAGTAATGGCTTGGGTCCCTAAGAGAAACTAATTCTCTTATTTTGAGTGCAGAGTGATCCATAATATGCTTTACAGGATCAAAGGATTTTTGATACTGGATGCTCCAGACATATGATTGGGAACAAGTCCTACCTCACAGATTATCAAGAAATTGATGGTGGATTTGTTGCATTTGGAGGAAATGCTAAAGGAGGAAAATTACTAGAAAAAGGTAAAATTAGAACTGGAAAATTAGAATTTGAAGATGTGTATTTTGTGAAGGAACTTAAGTTTAACCTTTTTAGTGTCTCATAAATGTGTGACAAAAAAAAACAGTGTTCTTTTTACTGACACTGAATGTGTTGTTCTTTCTCTTGACTTTAAGCTTCCTGATGAAAGTCAAAATTTGCTTAAGGTTACCAAAAATAACAACATGTACAGTTTTGATTTAAAGAATGTTGTTCCACTAGGAGGTCTAACTTGTTGTTTTGCAAATGCCACTTTAGATGAGTCTAATTTATGGCATAGAAGGCTTAGTCATATAAACTTTAAAACTATGAACAAACTTGTGAGGGAAAACCTTGTGAGAGGTTTGCCTTCAAAGCTTTTTGAAAATGACCATACATATGTTGCTTGTCAGAAAGGAAAGCAACACAAAGCCTCCTATAAGACCAAGACTGTGAGTTCTATTTTCAAACCTTTATAATTATTACACATGGATTTATTTGGCCTAGTTTCTATAAGGAGTATAAATAAAAAGACTTACTGCCTAGTTGTCACTAATGACTTTAGTAGATTCAGTTGGGTTTTCTTTTTGGCCACTAAGGATGAGACCCCAGAGATCCTTAAGAACTTCATAATTGGCATAGAAAACCAAATAGATCATAAGGTTAAAACAATCATATGTGACAATGGAACTGAATTCAAGAATAGGATTATGAATGAGTTCTGTGAAATGAAGGGTATTAGGAGGGAATTTAGTGTTGCTAGGACTCCTTAGCAAAATGGTATTGCTGAAAGGAAAAATAGGACACTAATAGAGGCAGCTAGGACTATGCTAGCAGATTCCAAATTGCCAACTACCTTTTGGGCTGAAGCAGTTAATACTGCTTGCTATGTCCAAAATAGGGTGTTAGTTATCAAGCCTCACAACAAGACCCCTTATGAACTTTTTCTAGGTAGAAAACATGCCTTAAGCTTCATGAGACCATTTGGGTGTCCTGTTACAATCCTTAATACCTTAGAGCACCTAGGTAAGTTTGATGGGAAGTTTGATGATAGATTCTTTGTAGGATACTCTATCAATAGTAAAGCATTTAAAGTATTTAACACTAGAACTAGATTTGTAGAGGAGAACCTGCACATAAATTTTCTTGAAAACAAACTAAATGTGGCAGGAACTGGACCTAACTGGATGTTTGATATTGATACTCTAACCATGTCTATGAATTATCAACCAGTTTCTGCAAGAAATCAAACTAATGGTAATGTAGGTACCAAAGAAAATTTTGATGTAGGACAAGCTGGAAAGAAGACAATTCCTGGTCCATAATATGTACTGCTACCATTTTTGACTTCTGATTCTTAAGGTCCAAAGAGCTTAGAAGATGAGGTTGCTGATGATGCTGGACAGAAGAATGGAGTTTTAGATCTAGCAAAAGCAGGTGACAAAAATGGTCAAGAGAAGGATGTTAGAGATCAAGAAGAGGCTCTTAGAAAACAATTTAAACAAGAATTTGAAAGATTGTCTGGTCAAAGGGAGTCTACTAACACTAACAACACTAACAGACTTAATACTGTTAGTTCATCAATTAATGTTGTTAGTTCTTCTTTTACTACTGTGTATCCAAGAAGAGAAAGAGCCCAAAGGAATGAGTTTGAAAGTGTGTTTAGACAAGACAAAGGTGCTAATGACAACAGTATCTATAGGATGTTCACTCCTGTTAGTGCTGCTGGATCCTCTTATGATAATCCTGGTGGATCAATCCATGTTAATGCTGCTACTCTTCCCAATGCTAATCTTCTTACTAATCCTCTCATGCCTGATTTGGAGGATACTGCTGATCTTTAGGTTACTGGAATCTTTAATAGTGCATATGACGATGAAGTTGAAAGTGAAGTGGCTGATTTTAACAACTTGGAACTTACCACAGTTGTCAATCCTATTCCCACAACTAGGATTCATAAGGATCATCCTAAAGAGCAAATCATAGGAGACCCACTTTCAACACCCTAAACTAGAAGAATGACCAAATCTTCTCAAGAACATGCTATGGTCAGTTACATCAAAAAGCATAGTAGAACTAACCACAAGGATTATCAGAACTGCTTATTTGCCTGTTTTCTCTCACAAATAGAACCCAAGAAGGTGACACAAGATTTGATAGATCCAATTTAGATAGAGGCAATGCAAGATGAGTTGCTACAGTTTAGATTGCAGAAGGTTTGGAGATTGGTTGATTTACCCAAAGGCAAGCATGCCATTGGAACAAAATGGGTCTATAGAAACAAGAAAGATAAGAGAGGGATAATAGTTAGAAACAAGGAAAGACTGGTTGCACAAGGTTATACCCTAGAAGAAGGAATTGATTATGATGAAATTTTTGCTTTTGTTGCTAAGATTGAAGCAAACAGGTTATTTTTGGCCTATGCATCATTTATGGGGTTCATTTTGTACCAAATGCATATGAAGAGTGCCTTTCTATATGGCACAATAGAAGAGGAGGTGTATGTGTGCCAACCTCTTGGTTTTGAAGATCCACAATTCCCTGACAAGGTTTACAAGGTAGAAAAGGACTTATATGGTCTCCATCAAGCTCCTAGAGCCTGGTATGAGTCTTTGTCTACCTACTTATTAGAAAATGGATTTAGAAGAGGGATCATAGATAAGAATTTGTTTATCAAGAAGGACAAAGGTGATATCATGTTAGTACAGGTGTATGTTGATGACATCATCTTTGGGTCTACTAAGAAGTCTTTATGTATTGAGTTTAAAGGTTTAATGCACAAGAAGTTCTAGATGAGTTCTATTTCTTCTTAGGGTTGCAAGTCATGTAGAGAGATGGTGGAATCTTCATCAGCCAAGATAAGTATGTGGCTGATTTATTGAAGAAATTTGATTTCTCTTCAGTAAAGACAATAAGCACTCCAATAGAGACTAACAAGGCATTGCTTAAGGATGAAGAAGCTGAGGATGTAGATGTTCACTTATACAGATCAATGATTGGATCATTGATGTACTTAATAGCTTCTAGGCCTGATATAATGTTTGCTGTTTGTGCTTGTGCTAGGTTCCAAGTTACACCTAAAGTCTCACATCTTCATGATTTGAAAAGGATCTTTAGATACTTGAAAGGTCAACCCAAATTAGGCCTTTGGTATCCTCTGGATTCACCATTTTTGATCCCAAGCCTTGATCGATTCTTTACCTTGTAAAGTGTATGTTACCTTGGATGAATCCATAATAACAACGGTTGAGACTTTGTTTGTATATCAAAGTGTATGCGGAATCTACACTTCAATACTCTAGAAGTATTAATCAATGAAACAATACTAAACAATGAACAATGAACAAAACACAAAATGCTTCAATATTATTAGAACAATAATACGAGTACTCTTGCTTAGTACTAGGGTTTACAACCTTGAAGCTATATGTTCTTTCTCTAAGATGTATATCTGTCTCTTAAGTATATATAAAACCTTAACCTATGATCTCCTTTTATACACCATAAGGAGTCCTTTACAAGATAACTACCGAACTTTTAGGATCAATTACATTTATAATCATATACGAATCTTCCTAAAATATATAAGATATACATTCCATATTTATCTCTTTGCATCCTTATCTCCAAGTTAGCAGCATTAACCCTCAGCAGTATTAACTTTTCTTCTAGCAGTATTAACTAACACTGGCAGTACTAAGTTTGTATAGACAATACTAACTCCATTAGTACTATTAGTTATACCTTGGCTGTATTAACTCTTGATGAAGATTTATTCCCAACAATCCTCCCCTAAACTTGTGATTTAGCCTCTAATCTCAAGTTTCTTCTAGATTAAATCTTCTTGTCTTCTGATGATGATTCTTTCAAACACTTATCTACTTCTTCACTTGTGATCTGATGAACTTCAGTAGTTCATATGCTTGTGTGCTTTCTTGATCAACCTCTAATCTCTTACTCAACATCTTTAATATCATTTCTTGACTTAGAGGATACTTCTTTTCTGTAAGCATATGTATGGCAATTCCATTTTGCATCAGCAGAATGTGAACTTTACAGAAACCACATAAACTCCAACTTATAAGATTATACTCATTCTGATTCATCCATATTTCACTCTCCTCATCAGGCTCAAAAAGTGTATGCAAGTCTCCCCCAGCATTAAATCATATCCTTCTGGTTTTGAGGAACTATACCTTTCTTTGACCAGCCTGTATAACTCCATTACATCTTGTCTATCAAAATCATATAACATCTCACTCAAAATCTTATAGTTCTTTGAGCTTCCATCTCCTCTGATGATTTTGTAATACATGAAGTTTTCTGACAAAGTGTAAGTCTTCCAATCCACAATTGGATACTTTGTAGAGAGAGAATCAACATCTACAACAACATCTTCTCTTGGAACTATGTCTAAATAACCTTTGAGATCTTCCTTCTTATCATCTAGTTCCATCTTTTGTCTCTTTGTAGTACTTCTTGTTCTTTTTCTAGGAAGAGATTTCTTCCTCTTTCCTGTAGTATCTTTCTCAATTTGTTTTATTTCAATCTCTTGAAACTCAGCAGGCTTCTTCTTTTCCTTTTCAATTTCTAAATCCACAGGCACAAAGTTATGATTAAAATCCTAAATCTTTATAAAAATTGGCCTAATCTCATCATAGCTCATTCCCTTAAAGTCTTTCATCTTGTAATTACTTTGATTCTTTAAGTAGACAATCATGTTCTTCCTTGCTTGAGCTTCTAACTTAGGTTTATTCTTTAAATCCTAATACTTTTGAACAGAAGGATCATTCCAATCAATATCCTTAGTTGTCTTAGTTTTAGTTGTAACTCTTTCTTTATCCAATGCTAAGAGCTATCTTGCTATCTCTTCATCTCTTGCTATTTGAGCTCTTTCCTCTTTATCAACTTGTTCTGGTAATCTGATAGCTTCTTCTAAACACAGTCTCTCTTATTCCAATAACTTCTTGGACTTTTTCTCAGGTTCTGGTTCAGTCATGATTACTTTGCCTTTATCCTTCCTTGCCTCTTTACTCCTTCTGCCATATAAAACTCTACCAGCAGTACTACGAGTTTCTCTGGCAGTACTAATATTTATAGGAGCGGTAATAACTGTAATACCAGCAGTACTATCTTCTGGTTGTCTTTCTGCAGCAGTATCTTGATCATGAACAACTTCATCATCTTGAGCAAAGTAGGTGTTAGGGTCTTTATCTATCCTCCCCTATTTGGAAGAATCATCTTCATCATCCTCTGAAAGCACAACCCTTGCTCTCTTCCTTGCTTTCACAATCTTGACTTTAGACTCCAACTTCTTAATCCTGAGAATAAGCTTAGTGAAAGCAGCACTATAAGTTTGCTTTGTCTTCTTCAAATCATCCTCCAAGACTCTAATTCTCTCAGATAGTGTGGTAACCAAATTTGTCAATTCATTTAGTTTCAAGCTACCCTCATCACTTCCATGTGAGTAAACAGCATGGAGAGGTGATTCATTGGGTGTTGGAACATGGTACTCTGCATCAAGGGAAGGTTGAGGTTCAAAGGTAGGTTCAGTGGAAGGTTCAGATGATAATGAAGGTGATGATGTAATCCTAGATGGTGAAGATGAAGATGTAGGTGAAGTAAGCATAGTAGGAAATAACCCAATTTCTACCCCTGTATATCCTTTGGTAAGCCTCCTCATGTTGCTAAAAACCTTAGTATTTAGAGAGGGTATAGGATATGTGCTAGAATGTGTCTTAAGCTGTTTCTTTTGCATATCCAGCAGTACCAAACTTGGTCTAGCAGTACTAAAATAAGCCTAGCAGTATTAACTTCTCCACCAAAAGCACTACAAACTCCAAACTTGTGTATCATTCAAAAATAGCTTCACACAATCTCTCTTTCTGTTTTTAAGGTCACATTTTATCTCTCAATTCTTTTAACTCAGTTTGCACTCTGTCTGTTTTTCACACATTTTTAAGCTCACAAATTCTCTCTATTCTTTTGGCTCACAAATTCACACAAAGTATAGTTTTTGGCAAACTACCAGCCATTAACGGATTTGAGTAGTCTTTACCAATAGCAGTTTGCTTTGGACTAGCCAATGCTTCATTGTAAAAACATGGTGCATTGATAACCATATAGTTTTGAGTAAACTATCAACTATCAACGAATTTGAGAAGTCTTTACCAGAAGTCGTTTGCTTTGGACTAGTCAATTCTTGATGTCTATAAGACATGGTAAACTGATGACCATGTAAACCCCCGTATTTAAGGTCACTACTATTTAATATCTCATAATTAATTTATAAATTTTAAACAAGTTACTTTTATTTGCATCTAGACATTTTATTGAAATTGTCGTTTTAATTAATTACGAGCTACGCTTAAAACAATTATTCGTCTCAAACCGTACATAAATTAAACTTTTCAGAAAAGTATTCTGTTTAATGTAGAATTATTTTTATCATATTCGTTTTTACCTCGTGGTTTCGCCTTAACTCTCATTTTACTTTACGTTAATACCCGTTAGCCTCAAAACTACCTACCTATCTTAAAATTTATACCCTAAATACTAAAGTTTATAAAAATATAAACTTTAAACATGACACCACCACCTCTTGGTGGCGTGGCACAAAGGGAAGCAAGGCTAGGACAAGTGTCCTAGTCACTTGCATGTAT